>JAKTTQ010000231.1:0-129526 GCA_030581555.1 [Candida] argentea
ATTTCACAACCCAAAACAACCGATCGTCAAGAACATTGGATTCTCCTGTGCGTCAGATAACTCGGATTTGTACAACGATCAAGTGTCTCGTTTGGGTGTTACTGTTCTCTCACGTCTTCACGAGGATGCTACCGTCAAGGCATCTGGAATTATAATCGACACGCCCAGTATGACCATCAAAGACCTCAAAATGATCGAAAACATTGTTTCGGATTTCGAAATCGATACGATCGTGGTCTTGGGCAACGAAAGGCTCCTCATAGAACTTGGAAAGAAGTATCAGTTGAAAGTCGCCGCACACCAACTTGATATTGTCAAGGTCCCTGTCAGCAGCGGCGTTGTCGAGTTGGATGAGCAATTCATCCGTCGAACACAAGAAGAGTGTATCAAAGAGTACTTTTACGGGAACTTCAAAACCCGGTTGTCACCGTTCAAGACGGAAATTGATCCTAAGGATATTGTAATATATAAGGGGATATTGACGGTGGACGCGGCACTGCGATTGGCGTTTTTGCCTGGAGGAGATTCATATACTCATGAGGACAAGACTGAGAATGCAGACGGCACCGGCGAGGGAGACCTTGAAAAGTTTTATGAACGTCTTAATGATCCAAGCTCATCGAATTTGGATAATCTGATTTTGGGTATTACCCATCTCCCACTGTCAAATGCCCGGGGTAAGGACCTATTAAATGCAAGTATAATGGGATATATACATGTGAGCAATGTCGATGAATCAAAGGGCAGGCTAAAGGTATTATTGCCGAATCCATCAGCAGTCCCACGAAATGTCATGATCTCAACTAGTATTAATTATACAGACTAGCTTTTGAAGTGCCATTTCTTTCCATCCACTCATCATTCAAAGCACTATTAGTTATCATCGAGTACTCCATAAAGCCACGTCAAGTACTCTATAATGCCACACCAAGTACTCTTTAAAGCCAGAGTAAGCACTCTACACATCAGGAACTCTATGAAGCCAGATTAGGTATTTTTTAAAGCCAGATCAAGTACTCTTTAAAGTCAGATTAAGTAATTTTCTAGACAGATCAAGTACTCTTTGAAGCCAGATCAAGTGACTTATGGCATATATACGATGGCATGGATTCCATCACGAGAAACACCTCGTATGATTCTCAAGGCGCATTCAGGAAGAGTTTGTGGCTCACTCAACTGTATAGCATCATTGGACGCCGCCCTGTCCGGAGTGGTATCACACATGAATGGCTAATTCAATGGCTAAGAGTGAGTAGTGAAAGTGTTAGTAGGGAATATGTTCAGCTTACAAATTTCGCGCCAACATGACTCGAAGGCTGAGGATGCAAGTGAATTTAGGTGGTCATAGCAGTGAGTTGTGTCTTTGCCTTGAAGAATTCGAGTACATGTTATCGCGTTCGAATCAGCGTGCCATGAATCTACAGTATAAATCTTATCATAATCAATCTAAGGACCCATTATATGCTTTAGAGCATGTATATGAGTGCATGGATTCCATCACGAGAAACACCTCGTATGATTCTCAAGGCGAATTCAGGAAGAGGTTGCGGCTCAGTCAACTGTATAGCATCATTGGACGCCGCCCTGTCCGGAGTGGTATCACACATGAATGGCTAATTCAATGGCTAAGAGGGAGTAGTGAAAGTGTTAGTAGGGAATATGTTCAGCTTACAAATTTCGCGCCAACATGACTCGAAGGCTGAGGATGCAAGTGAATTTAGGTGGTCATAGCAGTGAGCTGTGACTTTGCCTTGAAGGACTCGAGTACATGTTATCGCGTTCGAATCACTTTGCCTTAAATAGACAGTAAAAACCTTATCATAATCAATCTAAGGATCCATTATATGATTTAGAGCATGTATATGAGTGCATGGATTCCATCACGAGAAACACCTCGTATGATTCTCAAGGCGAATTCAGGAAGAGGTTGCCGTTCAGTCAACTGTGTGATATCGTGGGACGCTGCCCTGTCCGGAGTGGTATCACACATGAATGGCTAATTCAATGACTGAAAGTGAGTAGCGATAGTGTTAGTGGTGAATTTTTTCAGCTTACGAATTTCGCGCCAGATGGCTCTAAGGCTGAAGATGCAAGTGAATTTAGGTGGTCGTAGCAGTGAGCTGTGTCTTTGCGTTGAAGACATCGAGTACGTCTTAACGCGTTCGAATCAGAGTGCCAGTTTAAACCTTTTCATAATCGAATTGGAGAGCCATTATATGAGTTAGGGCATGGATTCCCTCACGGAAATCACCTAGTAAATTTCTCAAGGTGAATTCAGGAAGAATTTGCGGCTCAGTGGGACGCTGCCCTCTATAAAGCCACATCACGTACTCTATATAGCCAGATTAAGTACTCTTTGAACCCAGATCAAGTACTCTATACATCAAACAACTCTACAAAGCCACATCAAGTACTCTTTAGACCCCATCAAGTTCTCTATAATGCCCCGTCAAGTGAATAATGAAGCCCCATCAATCAAATGGTATTGTTTTACTTTTCGCATTGGACTTGCGGATACTCTCTGATGCGGCAATAGCACTGGGAATTTTGATGCCACAACAGTCGCCCCATGTATTGAGATTTGCACGTCCATGGACATGTCCACAATTCTCATCAACCAGTATATGTGATGATTCAATCTTCTCCGGAGACTTGATCAAATCTCCGAACATCAAATGTTGGATGATGGGTAATTTTGCGAGCACCTCGGCCTTATACATTTTGACCATTCCTTCTTTGATCTTCACCCACAGCCGGGCCAGGGAAATATCGTCTAGCATTGGCGAGTGCCATCGCAAGCTTAGTTTTGTTTCCTGGTTCAGCGGTGCGGTCTTTATATTGTTGATGAAATGAATGCATTCAAAATACATGTATTTTTCATGGTAGATGTCAACCAAATCGGCATTATGGATCAGTTTGGGTTTCATATGAGGGTGGGTAGCCAATTGAGCGGCGCCAAAGAGAAAGGGAAGGAAATGGTAATCGTCTAGGCCCCAAACACCATGCAGACCAGCTGGTTCTAGCCAATAAATGCGTTGGAGACGACGCATAATCATCATGTACTTTGTGAAGACTCTCAAGACTAGAGCGGGCCAATCTGTTGTTGCAAACATACCCAATTTGTCAATGCATAATAAGAAGCACATAAAATTGAGTTCGTGGCCCAGGCCATAATCAATTCGAGTGCGGTTACCCCACGATTCGTTGAAATAGACACACATTTCATCCAAGTGATCTGTGTTGAGACTGTGTAGGAGTTGAGGCAGTTCTGTGGCCAAGGCGTCATAAAAGTCACGGAATTCGGTCTTTCCGAATCTCGAGGCCTGTGATTCATGAGAGTTCACCGGATTAGCGTCGATAAGCTTATCGACGCTATCGAGGGCGTTCAAAATGGTCTCGACAGCAAAAGATACGGGTACACATGTATCGTTATCGAGGCCAGTGACTGAGTTTTGCAAGCGCTCTACAAACTCCAATATATCAGAATGAGCAGGAGAAGTTATCCAAGATTCCAAATCATGTTCAGTGACGACTCGTTTGACAGGGATCATCGGCAGGAGTATCGAATGGCGGCGGTGAATGCTGTTGTATAGGCCGCGCGAATCTGATTTTCATTTTTCAGCTGCTTAAGCTGTTAGAATGTAACAAATGTCTTAGTCATTCCCCGGTGAATATAATAAGCAATCAGTTGTTAGTGCTATTGAACGTTCTATTCAGCCAGTGACCTTTTACAAACGTCATCGCCTTACGGGAATGCTTTTCTCACCAGGCAGTCTCGTAAGCGGTGACACCTAAATTCCAACAGAAAATAACGAATCCAGGGCATCGAGGAAAGTAAGCGGGAACGTTCTAAGTGGAATATAACTTATATTGCACAATCCCCTGGAGATGCCGGCAATATAGAGAGCCAGTGTCAACCTATGCCGAATCTGAAAGGCGCATCAATTCTTTGAGCGTGCCAACTTTCCTTGTTATGGCTTGTCAAAGTTTGGGGTAAGTAAATCAAACGACTCTTTGTCACGCTGGGGGGAAACGGGCACTTCTCGGAGTAGACGCGAGGAAACCGGAGCCCCTGTGGCTACAGGTCACCATTCCTACATAAAGCACCGACACCAGGATCTCTATGCCAACAAGACCTTCCGGTTCGGGATTCCTTCCTAAAACGGCTTTCGTTGACAGTAAGCCCAAGGCAATCACGTTGGGAGTCTCACACCGGGAACGACTGCAGCCACCAATAGAAGGAAATCGGCCCCATGTGTTACAAATTGTTCTAGCTACCCCTACACATCAATTGAGATACTCAATACGTCAATAGATTAAGATTCAAATTTGAACTACCGAAAGTGATGCCAGAAAGTCATACGCCAGATAGCGTATCTAAAGTCGAAATTCTCCCCTCTGAGGATATCACATCAGAATCGAGCAGTTCATCTGAAGACGAATTACCTCGAAGAACGGAAATCCCCTGGGGTATTGTGGTGACAGGCCTTTTAGCACTTTTATCTATCACGGTTTTGCTCATGACCGCTTGTGCGTCAACTTTTTCTTGAGCCTTCTGTGAATGCTCTACCAAGAGGAATGATTGTGGGTATCATAATGTTGCGATTACCATTATGATAATTGCAAGAACTTTGGCCGACTTCAGCTGAGAACCCTCAAGATTGTGTACTGAGGAGGTATAGACCCCTCACAAAGCTGGTCAGCTATACACTCAAGACGCTAGAATGGGTATGCGTAAAATGTATTGCATGTTGCGCATTTCAATGTATAGTATGTGGGCGGTCTTCAGCATTGTAGACTCTGCTCTAGTTATCAGTGTTAGTTGTGACGTAGCCAATTAGGTGAACTGGATTGAAAGGAAATGGATACAGCACTTCTGTGAGAATGTCTTGGTCACTCCCCGGTAGATATAACAAGCAATGAGTTGATAGTCCTATTGAATGTTCTATTCAATAAGTAGCCTTCCACAAATGTCATCGCCTTGCCGGGAAGCTTTCCTTACCAGGCGACTCCCTGGACTGTGTCACGCGTGACCCACTCCAGTCTCGTAAGCGGTGTCACCTGAATTCCAACAAAATACCTCTCTGCTTCTAGGCAGTGAAACTCTACTGGGAAAATGAGGGTATTGACGTCGCTATTTAGGTCGCCTGATAAGTCCAAACTAACGAGAGATCTTCGGAGCCTGCAAACCTTCTCATCGATATGGACACTGCGGCCACGGCGATCTGGCATGGCTGGTTCAGTGAATTGTCCTCAGACATTATCACATCCTATTCCGACAAAGGCGCGGTTGAATGCTCAGGTCAAAAAGTCGAACCCAGACTCAAGGGGGATTCTGTTGCTGATCAAACAGAATCTCGCATTTGGAAAGCTTCTATTCCAATTCTATAAATCAGGAGTGAAGAACGTATGGGATAACAAAACAGCAGTGAATATTCTTCGTAACCAGACTTTCGCCATACCGAACACTGTCACTCAGGATGGCAAAACTGTGCGTGCCCGCATTCCTTCATTCAATGAACTTACTAGGACAATGTCCCAGGCATTTTATATGAGTGGGATTGAACTCGGATCTATGCACAAGAATTCAAAAAACCAAGTCAAGCATACTAGGCAGGGACCCACCCCTGTTGTGGATGATGGGATCTTCAATATATCTCGGAGCCAGTATCAACTTATCCGCCGCACGGAAGCTGATTTCTTCAAGCTCCCTGTTTTCGCTTTATTGGCGATGGTTTTCGCTGAAATGACCCCGATCCTATGCTATGCCATCCCAGAGATAACTCCCCTGACATGCGTATTGCCAAGCATTGTACCACGAATGTGGAAGCCTCAGAGTTTGCAGATTTTGAGTGAAAGATACAGCGAACGTCGTGAAAAATGGGATGAGGATCGCTTGCAAACAGCATTCAACTTGCCTATCGAGGAAACGAGACTCTTGTGCGGCTCTTTGCGCCTCGTATCAAAGTATATTCCAATTTCGTTGTATCCCGAATCATACTTGAGAAACTCGCTTCAACAGTATTATAATTACTTGAAGGTCGATAACTATTTTCTCGCCGGCCTTGATGGACCCACAAGTGAGAACGTGTGGAATTTGAGTGATGCTGAATTAGTGATTGCATGTCTTGAAAGAAACTTGATTGAAGACATTGGCAAAGACCTCAAGGCTTTGGATGAATACACAGATCCAGACCAAAAACAGTCGTATCACGATACTTTACGCTTGAAACTCATTCAGTTTATTGTGGATTTCGATACAAGCAACGTCGGATATCTTGGTCTAGCCTTGCTGGCCGCTAAGGAGATTGATGTTGAAAAATTACTACAATTGCGTGAATCCAAATAAAATAGTTCATTCATTCAGAGTCGATCAATTTAACATATATCTAGTCGGAACTCGAACGGCGCAATGTCACCATACACTCAAACGGCGCCATGTCACTATAACTTCAAACGGCGCCATGTCACTACACCCTTGAACGGCACGAGATTACGGCCACGTATTTATACATTCACACGGCGACATGTCTCATATGTTCAATACACAGATTGGGGATCGGAAGGCATAGCGGTAGAAGCGTTGAACATCGCTTCAACTATCGTCAAGTATTCACTAAACGAGGACGCGGATGATACCGCTGTTTTTGTTGGATTTCCTCGGGACCATCGAGCTCTTAATCGCTAGTCAGAATAGTTCGTGGCGGCCTCCGGCTGTAGATCCAACACGAATAATACCATTTGAAAGTAGAATAAAACAACACGTCCAATCCACCTATCTATTAGGAGTTACGTGGCGAGGTTCCATTGCGCTGCCTGCCAAGATTTGCGAACGTATTCGCAGAATAAGAGCCATGTCAGCATCGTTCTGAATCACCGATTTATCCCCTTTTAGGGATTCATCTGCATTGAAACCGGAACTTTCTTTGACGACCACGCGGAACCCAATCTCCTCCTTCAGCTGTTCGTCAAGAAATAAAAAGACCTCATCATTATTGTGGAGACGGATTTTTTGGCCCTTCCCAACGGCACGGGTATTCACAATACACGAATTTGTGCTTGTATCTAGGAGCCAGATATCGTCGCGGCCATTGGAATTGCGCTGTCGCAGTACGAGACAATGTATTTTCGAAATGCGATCATCGTCTATGGGATAATCACAAATATTGATGCGACCAAAAACAAACGTGGTCTTGTCTGTAGGGATATCGACGGGCCGTTTAACTAGTGATGTGTCCAAAGGCTCGAGATGAAGGTATACCGAGTCGACCTTGAGTCGTTTCGCCGGTGGCTCATCCGTTTGTTGTGATTTGCTCTCTCCCGACCCGAATCCAAGGGGCTGTGATTGTGGTAAGGGAACCACACGTTTCGGGACCTTAAAATCGTTGCGCGGCTTCTTGGCGGTACGATCGAGGGGCCGGATCATAACGTCCTCGTCGATTTTGCTCATTGACATGCTGATTGACAATCCATTGTCGACTTTTCGCAGTTGTTGTGATTGTGATTGGGATAACGATAAAACTTTTTGCAGCGGCGAGTCTTCATCGAAAACATCTCGGAGCCATTCATGTGCAAGTGCTTGCTTGGCGGTCATACGCATTCGCGGATCAACTTGGAGACACGCCTTCAAAAACGCTCTGCCCTGGTCTGAAACCTCGTATGAATTGAGAGGCGCATCATGATACTCTCCTCGTTTGATCTTGTGAAACATCTGGGCCTGGTTCTTGCCATTGAATGGTAAATGCAGCGTGAGGAGCACATACACCAAGCATCCTAAAGACCATATATCGACCAACGAAGAATACTGGGCATTTTCAGGAGACAGCTGCGATGCCTCATACTTTCCAGTGATGACTTCGGGCGCCACATAAGCGAGGGTCCCGCAGAAAGTTTTCATGAATGTTGAATTATCACTAAACTTTGCCAAACCGAAATCAGTGATCTTCACCAAAATGGGATCATCTTGCTTGATCAATATATTGTCTGGCTTGAGATCCCGATGTGATATTCCTAGTGCATGCACATATGCGATGCCCTCCAAGATTTGCTTGGTGATGACTTGGGTGGCATCTTCGCCAATGGCCCCGTTGGCAGCGACAAAATCCATGAGGTCACCGCCAGGAACTAATTCCATAACGATATAGTAATTGTCTACGTCTTCATAGAATTCCTCTAGGGCCACGATATTGGGATGATGGAGTTTCTGTAAGATCAGAAGTTCGCGCTCGACGCCATCGATTCCCCCAGCACCACCGGTATTGAGAGCTTTGCGGCGATTTATGATCTTCACCGCAAAGGATTTAGCAGTTGCACGTTTAACTGCTTTCTTCACCGTAGCGAAAGCGCCCTGGCCAATGGATTCATGACCTATAATGTAGTCGCGATGAATACCATCCTGATCCTGCAAGGTATCTGCATTTTGAGCTGCGCGAGTGGCAGGATTGAACGATTCAGAAAATAACACCACGAACCGAACCACATCGGCCTGTACGCCAGCACCGACAGCGATTTCATCGCCTTGATTGATCATATAATTGGTTCCCTTAACGAGACGCGTCCCATTGAGGAGGGTGCCGTTTGTGGATAAATCTCTGATCCACAACGACTTATCTTGGAGATTGAGCCATACTTTGAAGTGGTTGTTTGATATACGCAGAGAAGTTGTAAGACGGAGATCAGAATCAGGCAGACGACCGAAAAGCCATTCCAGTTTATCTGGAGAAAGCACGAGATCGAACGCGTCATATGAACCCTGGGTGCATATGAGACGACAAACCCTATCCGGCAGGGCCAGACATGGGACTTGAGTGGCAGATTGTTGAGTAGCCTGGGTGGCCTGAGTGGGGGCTTGTTGAGTCGGTTGGGTGAACTCAATGTCGCCCATGGTATGAGTGAAGATAGAATGGATTACGACGGGTAAATAATAAATGGATCAGGGATGAAAGCGCGCTGGAAGAGAAGTTGTGTCACGTGACCGATCCGATTCGATCTTGGTGGTTTGGGTAGTGAGTGGAAAGGTCAATGACGATGTTAGTGAAAGGGAGGGTTTAGTGTCGGCGACAGGGGCGGCCGATTGAGGAACTGGGATCATGGTAAGTGTTGTCAACAGATGTGATGTTATGGGTGTAGATCTTTGTGGACGCGTAAAAGAGATGATGGGGGCAAGCCCCGGGGGAGGCATGCTTGGTAATGCCATCTTCTGTGTTGTTTCTCGGACCTTTATAAAGGGTTGTGCAAGATGAAGTGGCATCGATTAACATGTGTATGAGGGCGGGAGGCTACAAGGCGAACACATGTTGACCGATGACATCATTCAATGGGAGGGGATGAATACCCTCGGGAAAGAATCCTCTCTGACAGGTAAGGACGTCCAACAGGATCAAAAACTGGGGTTACCCCGCGATTGAAACTGCGTCTGACCACGAACATAAAGAGATCACGCGCCTCGACGGTCACGCATCCGAGAGTGAGCGACAAGAGAATATTCGCGGGAGATATTATACCGGGAAAGGAAAGCAACCCGGAAACGAGAACAGTATACGGCGGCAAGTATCCTTTATCCGCCAGAGGAGGGAAAATAGTAAACGGAGATCCGGGACAGAATCGGAAACAGAATCGGAAACAGAATTGGAGACAGAATTGGAAGCAGGACTGAAGACGGAATTGGAGACAGAATTGGAAGCAGGACTGGAAACAGAATTGGAAACGTAATCGGGATCTCAGAGTGACACATGAAGCAATTCAGCGAATTCAAGTTGATATGAATTGAGAGACCCGTTCAGTGACACCAGCTTCAACGATCACGTACTTTCTTCTACATGAGTCAACATCATGAACACCGCATTATGAAACTATGACTCTTTACATTTGAAAAAGTATAAAGCACTTTGGCCCGGAAGAAAGTGCCCAGAAGTGTCTTTCATTCTTGAGGCGGTCTCAGTGCCGATATTTTCTGCAACATTCGATTCTATGAAAATATCATGTTGCAGCGATCGCCTTTTTGATTGTTCTGGAGTTTCTGTGACGCCACACATACATGACATGTGCCTCACTCTGGCGGCTGAACCTCATCTTCTGGCTAAACTGTTGTTGTTCATGGCTCTGTGAAAGCCCGGTGGTGGGGCTTTTGGTAAACGTCTTTGAGAATTGAGGCACTTGCGCTTGATATGTTATCTTTAATCATTCCTCCTCTGATATCAACTTTTGATTCCGAGGCGTCGGTTGGCTGAAAAGAAATCATCACTTTTAATTGATGTCCGAGACTTCATCTATTGCGATCCAAGACACTTTCGATGGACTTCCACTACACTGCATCAGATTAACTTCTCCTCACCAGATCCTCTCGAGTTGCATTACTGTGAACTGGATTTCGCAGTTGATTTGAGGCTTTCAAAGTTCATCTCCCATTTGTTAGGATTCACTCCAAATGTGGGTCTCGTACGATTGTGTTGATGGTGACGCAATTGATTCACAAAAGCCAATGCGAAAATATCCTGAGAAATCCAGGCCCATCTTCAATTGTATCATGGAGAGAACAACTGTCGGCTTCGATGTCCGCCCTGACCGTTCACACATTTTCACACTCATTGGTCAATTGCTCTATTTTAAACTGATAAACGTTATCTCTTTCTTTCATCGTGATCGTCACACGATATCTTTACTCAAAAAAGAAACGGTTAGCCTTGCTATTGTGACTGTGAAGTCGAGAAATATCAGCGTCTCTCCGCACTCACTCAACCATACCGGCATTGCCCGAACAAGTGTTGCGCTATTGCTTTATTATTATTCGGGAAATTATACCTTTGGGACGGGTCATTCGAGTCCATCAGAGACCCCGCTACCCATTTTATTTCAATGAACATGATTGGAGAACCTAGATCCGATAACCGATAGTCGTGATAACTGTGGCCTGATAATATCTCGATCCATATAAATGGCCCCAAATCTCTCGACTTTCCTCTATTGATTTTCTCCAACTTATTTGTGCCTCATATTACACATCATGACTGCTGAAAAGTCCGACAGTATAGGCGTTCTGGGCAAAGAACAAGTCGCCAATGCGTCTGATGATTTGAGTCTTCAGGAATTAATCGAAACTACCGAGGGCGGGACCCCCACCACGTATGAAATGGAGCATTTGCGCCATGTCCCTGAACGATTCCCCCTCAGTTGCTTGCTTGTGGCTATTGTGGAATTATCAGAACGGTTCTCATACTATGGTTTGAGTGTCCCCTTTCAGAATTATATGCAAAATGGTCCTAACGATGTCCCTGCCGGTGCCTTATCACTTAACCAGCTGGGTGCCACCGCCTTATCGTACTTTTTCCAATTCTGGTGCTATGTCACTCCAGTCCTTGGAGGTTGGCTCGCAGATACTTACTGGGGCAAGTATAAGACGATTTTTATTAGTTGCTTGGTCTACATTGTTGGAATTTTCATCTTGTTCATTACTTCAGTTCCTTCCATCACTTCACACAATGTGGCCATGGGTGGCTTCATTACTGCCTTGATCGTCATTGGTCTTGGAACTGGTGGTGTAAAGTCCAATGTCAGCCCATTGATTGCCGACCAAATCCCCAAAACCAGACCAATTATCAAGGTGTTGAAGTCGGGTGAACGCGTGGTTCAGGACCCTAATCTCACCATTCAGAATGTTTTTATGTTCTTTTATCTCATGATCAACATTGGTTCGCTTTCCGTTATGGCCACAACTCAATTGGAACACAAAAAGGGGTTCTGGGCTGCATACCTCTTACCGCTTTGTTTCTTCCTCATTGCCATTATTACTCTTGTGCTTGGAAAGAACAAGTATGTCAAGGTCCCCGTTGGCGATAAAACCGTCAGCCGCACCTTCCAATGTGCTTGGGTCGGTATTGTCAATAGATTCAACTTGAACGCCGCGAAGCCCCTGGTCCACCCTGAGAAGCAATACCCTTGGGACGATTTGTTTGTCGAGGAACTTCGACGTGCCATTTACGCATGCAAGGTCTTTGCATTCTACCCCATTTACTGGGTTGTCTATGGTCAAATGACCAATAATTTCATCTCTCAAGCTGGTCAAATGGAAGCCCATGGCATTCCTAATGATTTCTTGCAAGCGTTCAACTCCATTGCCATCATCATTTGCATCCCATTGTGCGAGCGTATCGTCTACCCCCTTGTGCGTCGTTTCACTCCCTTTAGAGCTATCACCAAGATTTACTTTGGTTTTATGTTTGGCGCCGCAGCAATGGTTTACGCGGCTGTTTTGCAACACTACATTTACAAAGCCGGTCCTTGCTTTGATGCCCCACTTAAATGTGAGGGCTTTGAAAATATCCCTAACCACGTCAACGTTCTTATTCAGATCCCCGCATACGTGCTCATTTCGCTTTCTGAAATTTTGGCATCCATCACCGGTTTGGAATACGCTTACACCAAGGCCCCCGTCAAGATGAAGTCGTTTGTCATGTCACTCTTTTTGCTCACAAACGCTTTTGGTTCCGCTCTTGGTATTGCCGTGTCTCCCACTGCCGAAGATCCCAAGTTGGTGTGGACTTATACTGGTTTGGCATGTTCATGCTTTGTTGCCGGATGGATCTTTTGGTTTACCTTCAAACATTATAATAAGAAGGAGGAAGAGTTGAACTCTTTGGAAGCTATCCACGAGGAAAAACAAAACGCAGTTTCATTGGCTCCTGTGGTTTCTTTGCTGCATTCCGTGAAGGGATTAGCTTGAACATGAGCATACGCATATTCAATGACCCTCCTTACAATGACGTGAAACACTAGTTTGTATTTATAAAACCATTTACGATTGAAAACATTTAAGCACTCATTTGGAGGACCCCAAGTTTCATACAAACCGCGCGGTTTCCAACCGAAATGTATCACGATTTTGAAACTTGTTCCCGTCGATATAGCTGTTCCAATTAACAGCAAGCTCCTTCTTTGCATATGTAACTTGTATTTAGACTATATCTATGACACTATAGACCAACACATGTTACATGACCCGTGCTTAGGAGGGCCACGTCACATATAAGGGGACGGTGAATCTCGTGAATTTTCTTCTCTTGAGTCGATTTGTTTATCAAGATGTATTCGAAACTTTCCACCATCTTGCCTGCGTTGATGTTGTTGTTTTTGACGTCTTGTGACGCATCCAGACCACCCCTCCGGCTTCCACGCATTACCATGACTTCTCAAGCATCCACATTGTCCCAGAGTGCGACTTTGACACCAATCTATATCGTTGCCAAGCCAAGACATTTGGTTATACAGGAAGAACATTCCCAAGAACTTCAACGACACGCAAACGAAGCACGCCGAATCATTGAAGCAAAGTACTTTAACAAAAATGAACCTGGAATCCCAGCGCTTGAACGACTTTTTCGCGTGGCTTTGTATTCAATAAAGAAGTACTCGTCTCCTGAGGATATTTGCTTTGCAAAAAGATGGCAAGATTGGTGGGAAGCCGATCATCCACGGCTCCCCTACGATACAAGAAAGGCCGAGGATAGGTTTTACGCATATGCTGTGGAGCGACAATTAGGTTTTATTCCCGAAACAGAGGAAATCGCGCGCTTCGAAGACGATTTGAGCAAAGAGTATGTGGCCTTTTCAAGTCTCAAGTACAATGACGAGTACACCTCGCATTTACTAGAGGCCAATCCCAAAGACTGCTCCGTCATTTTCCTAAAATAAATAATGGCCATTGGTGGAAGATCCAAAATGCAAGCATAGGCTTGCGAGTAATTCGGGTGTAGTGGCATGTGTGAAATGGTCGAAATCATAGAAAAGTGATTTGGAGTGATTATACAATCCTGATATCTAACAAGGTCATGATAATCAGCCCGGCAGAAGCAAGTCTATAGAGTCGAGTCACCTAATGATTCACCGGCCAATGTCCAGGCAATAAGAAATGCATCTTTTCCAAAACATCTTGCTTGACGCCCGAAGATCCAGTACTCACTGAGAATTTCATCAGCCCCTCCAATTCGGTCCCTAGCAAACTATCTGGCTTTTCCATTTCCTTCAGAATCACTCCAATCAAGTGCGCGGCCAATTTGCATGCATTGCTCGAGTTCGCCTGCAAATTACCCACCACTGTTTCCACCGTGACGGGCTCTTCCTGCTCATTCCACGAATCATAATCCGTAGACATGCAAATCATCTGATAAGCGATTTCGGCCTCGCGCGCCAACTTGGCTTCCGGTAAAACCAGCATGTTGATAACCGACCCGCCCCAAGTGCGATATAATTTCAGCTCAGCACGCGTACTGAATTGAGGACCCTCCATGCAAATGACCGTCAAATCCTCGTTCTGGTTTGTGTGTTGCTTTGTATGGAACTGAGGCACGATATCGGAATCGGAAGCATCCAAAAAGCCCAGGGCAGGCACACAATCGGCAATGATCTTATTCAATCGAAGATCAAAGGGCTCCCCAAACATGGCATGAGCCACAAACCCCTTCTCGAAAAAGGTATGGGGACGGATTCCCTTTGTGCGATCAATAATCTGAGTGGGCAAGACGAAATCCCTCGGTTTAATCTCCGGTTGAAGCGAACCTACTGCAGAAAAGGCCACAATGGCCTTGACGCCAAGCAGTTTAAGCGCCGCGATATTGGCCCTCGAGGGGACTTCCGTGGGCAAGGTATCGTGATGAGGGCCGTGTCTTGCCAAAAATGCGACTGGGAACCCGTCATCGGTAACACTGATAGTGATTGGAGAACTAGGATGACCCCAAGGAGTTGAGATGGTCAATCGTGCGACTGCCTTCAAATTGGGTAAATGATAAAGTCCCGTGCCCCCGATTATAGCTAACGAAACCTTGCCGTCATAATGATGAGGTAACATGGCACTGTCAACTTTGGTTCTGTGTAAAGACATGCTGCCAAAAAGGCCCGCCCAAAATGTCCAACGCGTGCGAATAAGACCCGGTATGACATCACGTGCGCGTATCCATAATCTGCAGGATGAGGCGAATTCCTTATTGAAGAGACAGTGCGACGATTGCAGTAGAAACGGTAATGATGTTAAGGACTACAAGGATAGTGACGCTTATGAAATCTAGTATTTACAAACAATCGGTAAGTTATTACCTGTCGAAAGTACCCAAGGGACCACGAACTGTTTCCAAGATTCCTGCGATAATAAAGAAACATTCCTCGGCTCCACAGAATGATGAGAGGCAGAAAGGTACACTGGTGAAATGTGCTTCCACCAACACGATTGATGAAAAGAAGCCTCGTCTGTCTATATCGAATCCCGGCGAGACTTCGCCGCCTCAATATATACCTCGTTCCAGTTTCCCTCGCATACCCCTGCATCGTTTGATGCCAACATCCACCAAGTCCTCATTAACGTCTCTAGACTCGAGAACATCAGAGGATCCCCATAGCTTACATGACTCACCCATATCAACCAATCATTCAATGATAAAGTTTGAAATGACTGATTTGCAGCCCAAGCTGGAGTCAAAGCCTCGGGAACATTCGCAAATATCCAATGTCATGAGTGATTTATTTGGCGAAACCCAAGATGGGATGAAGCTTTCCAGTGAGAATGGCGGTGAGTCACCTGAAATGATACTGGATGACATGGTTTTCAAAGTCACATTGGAAAGAGGCACTCCGGAACCTCACCCATTAAGAAAATCAATACTGGGATTAATTTCAATGAACAAGGCTCTTGATAAAGTGGGAGATGATACTTTGTGGAAGCTCATTCCTAGAGGTAAGGTCTATGGTGTTCCACCATTTGAAACGAAGTGTGATCCTCGCATAAATTCATTTCTGATTTGGGAACAGGAAATGTTACGCAAGCGTAAAGACTCTCTCTTTGAAGCGATCGAAAGAAATAGAGATTTTGTCGCTTTCAAAAAGACCCTTGCGTTGGAACGGTCAATCTATGTGAAGATTGGATTACGCCGTAAGCTCAACTGGGATCTGGTCAAGATTTATAAAGCGTTCAAGGCGAAATGGGATGCGCCCAAGGATGATGGAAAGGTGATGGAAGATGAAGATGACCAGTACTAGTGGAGCAAAGAAACTGTCGTTTTTTTTTTGACATTGCCAGTCAAACTATATCTGTATCCGGCTTTCATCTCCGCGCCATACGTAGGAATTTTATCTTGGGGTGGGGCATCCCTTCATTTGTAACTATAGTAATTGGAAATCACCTCTAAGAGACAGATTTATGTTGCAGAAATGACCCGGCTTATGCAAGTCCTTGTATATGATGTTTGGGGGGGAGTTTCGACTAGTTTGTAGCTTATGATTGATTTAAATATGATGTTTGTGGGAAGGTTGCGACTAGTCTCTGGCTAATGAATGTTCTTATATGTGATGTTTGTGGGGAGGTTCCGACCAGTCTCTGGCTTATGAATGTCCTTAAATGTGACGTTTGTGGGGAGTTTTTGACTAGTCTCTGGCTAATGTCCTTATATGTGATGTTCTTGGAAAGTCCCTACTGGTCTCTTGCTCATGATTTTTATATGATGTCTGTGGGGAGGTTTCGACTAGTCCTCAATAACTAATTCCACATCACCATACCCATAAGTATCTTTGTTATCCTCGAAAACGCGCTTGAGCTCCTCAATATAGAGACCGTGATAATGGTCAAGCACCTTCGAAGGGATTTTGCGGGACTTCGCCGCTATAGGTTTCTTCTCCTTTGAACCAAAGAGATTCGTCAAGGATCCGGTATTGAGGATATTCATATTGGAAAGACCGGCCATGTTCATAAGTGAATGTGAATGAGACTCGGGTTGCAGTCCAAGTGCTGCTGAAGGGTCAGATTGTGCTTGTCCAGTTACAGATTGTTCGAGCGACTTGTTCTGATGAGAACGACGCTGGCGAAGCTCCTCATGAGATTGTTCTTGCGGCTTTATGATTACAACACCCTCAGAAGAGGGTTCATTTTTATTTTGGTCTTTGTCGTAGTCCTTTTCATTCTCCCGTTCTGAAGCATCTTGAGGATGTTCTGCATAATATGCTTCCACGGCATTAACAGGAATATGAATGGGTATCCCCATACATATATCTATGGGATGTCGGTAGGGCAAAATCCCGAAATCGTAAATAAAAACGCCACGGGCGCTGAAGAAGGGAAGTGTGAATTGAAACGTATCCTTGAGCCAACGCTGGAGCTTATTGCCCCAGGAACCGGGCTCTGGTGTGTTGAGACGATATATATCGGCCTCGCCAAATGCAAAAGTGGGTACTAACGAGACATTGCCCAATTCAATTGCGATTTTCACAAACCCTTTGCGGCGTCGAAGCACCAATCTAATTTGCTTCATTTGTTTCGCCTCTCGGGCTTCGCCAACATAGCCATATCCCACACTAGACCGTCCAGTCACCATACTATTGAGCAAAGACTCTTGCGCGCCACCCACAACAATGCATATTGAGTTATCGCCATTGCTGATCAAGCTCTTGATATTTTTGGCCGAGGCGCTGGTGATCCCCAACGCCAAAATGTAATCGCGGAAGAATGGGATCGCAAATTGCGTCGTAAGCGTGAGGGGGAAAATGGTTCCAATACCCGGGAATACGCGAGCACCTTTAGAAGGGTCGTGGAAAAGCGGCTTGAGCCACGATACCGGCGGCTTATATGGTTCATTACGTACAACATTGGTTGCAAACAAACCCATGACGCCCATGGATATCACGCCATGAGGATGATACCCGAAAATATATCGAGGGCCAGTGGTGATACGAGTATATTTCTCAAGAGCACGGCGGACAGGTGGGCCGGAATATCCTGTTGACGATGGAGGCGAATACGACTCGGTATTGAGCCGTTTGTTCAACCCCAATTTCTTGAACACCTTATCGATATATGTCCGAGACGTTTCCGATATCAAATCTTCTTCGTCATCAGACAGTTCATCCTGGTAGACCGGAACCTCGGTGAAAGTTGGCTCCAAGTCACAAGATTTGTGGACTTGGATAGGGAAATAGGACGCGAACCAATGGAAGATTACAAGGTTCTTGAGCCATGTCCGTGTGCGATAAACGACTTTACCATTTGTGGGGGTGTGGAGATCAAACCCATACCACCACATAAAATAAGGCACCAAGATAGATATCCATACGATCCAGCCTAATGATAGAGTAATTAGAAAGAGACACACAAAGAACGGAAGGGTCATGCAGTGCCACAATACGCCGAAAGTTTGAAGACGATGGCGGAGGGGTGTATTTAACGGAGCAACATTGACAAAGCGAGCACTCCGGCGTTTAGTAGAAGTGGCAGCAGAGGTATTTGAAGCGGCGGCAGACATATCAGGACTGTCCGAAGGAATGTTGTTATCGGGAAGATAAGAATTCGAGGAATCCATCGAACAGTTCGAATCCATAATGTCAACGCGAGAGAGAAATTGCAAATAGGAAGGGCCTAATCGAGACGAGCAATTCAATCGGTCCAATCAGGTGAAGTAGCAAGTGACGTGTGTATGAGTACCGAGAAATGTGTGTGTGCGTGAGTACCAAGAACTGTATGTGTACGAATACCAAGAACTGTGTGTGTATGTGTGCCTGTGTGGCCACTCGGGTGGTGAGGTCGTCACGCGCTGTTGAAATAAATTATTTAACCGGGCGAGATCTCGGTATAAGGAATATGGGGTAATATCCTTATAAAGAGATATCCCCAATCCCACGTGACTCGATTTCCTCTGGCACTTTCCATAATATTTTCCAACCTTTCTGATATGCTTCTCGTTATGACGGCCAAGAGATCTATTGAGAATGAACGAGAGAATGACGCACGGTCAGAGACAGGATATCAATACGACGATGCCGATTCTCCCGAGCATAAACTGAAGATGCACAAGACTCACTACTTTGTTGACTATTCCTTCACAAAAATGCTGTCCAAGAATCTGTTAAAAGAACCAGTACTTGAATGTCCGTTCACACCTTTATTGGCTGAGACTCAACAGGATTGTCAGATTCGTTACAGTACTTTTCAAAAAATATGGTCAGAACAAGAACTGTCGATTTTGAAGATCCTCGCAGGCGCTAATGATTCCCTCTTCACCGCCGTCCTCAACTTCATTAATCTGCCAATCACTGTCAACCGCAAATTACCTATTGGATTTCTTCAAATGGGCTCGAACGTTGCAAACAACTCTCGCGTTCTTGTCGAATTGACGGGCTACTTGGAAAGCTCTCTCGTTGACCCAAATACCGTCCTCGTTACACTCGATGGGAAATCATGTACCAATATCTTGTCGGCAACTAAAGCTATCGTCAAGCAATTCTGTGATGCAACAGGTACGATTCCTACTCTATGCAATTATGATTTGGATATCATTTCCGCTCGGCCCAATACCCACCTCGTGATACTTTTGAGGGACTCGAATTGTATTTCGACGCGCGTGCTCAACCAATTGATCTCCCTTCTACATGCGTGCTGCGCCTCTACTTGTGTTCGATGTATCTTTGGTCTACTGGTTCTGGACTCGAATACGTGGCTTTCATCGAATCTTTCTCGCCAGCTTCGCACTGTGGTATCTCCCCGCACATTCTCAGCATCATTTGATATCAACCAGGAGATTATAAATCGCTTGTTCTTGAACGCAAAGCTGCCACTAATGCTAGATCCTCGGCTAGCCGCAATCTTGATGCGCCGCTTCGAAAACGCAACTAGCTCAGTAGACTCGTTGATCTCCCAAGTCAAATTCTGCTACATGGTCCATTATTATCAGCTGCCCTTGCCATATTTACTACAGACTACTCAGCCCCGTAGTCCCGAAATGTACGTGGCTGCGTTGCGCCGTCTAGCGTCCTTCAAGCGCCACTTGGAAATCCAATTGTCTACGGGCGCAAAGGGGGTGAAAACTCATATCAAGACCCTTCTCACCTCGTCCACCGCCATGATTGCACTTTTTGATTGTGCTCGCATGACCTTTCTCAAGTATCATCATCTGATTCTCGAATCAATATTGCTTTTGGAAACTTTGCAAACGAACCTTGGCCACAAATTAAAAACTTTACATCTCTACACTCTCTTGGCAAGCGGCTCGCTCTTGACTTCAACTCACATGGCGGCCATGTTCAAGCAATTGCGCGTTCAATCAAGGGAATCACTCCTCACCATTGCCGACCGCATCTCTCAGATCGAACCCAAGTCCGGCAAACAATTACAAGCCCTTGGCGCTAATACCGACCAAGAATCCTTTCATGCCGCCTACGTCTCGGTAATCAAGGCTCACTTGTCAACGAACACATTTTTATCAAGACCAATTACTGATCTTGTTTTCTATGAAGTGTTTACGTTGAATGGCGATTCATGCAAGAGTGTCCAGCCCAAACCTCAATTTGATGAAAACAATACAAATTTGATGCTCGAAACTTTGCGGCCACTGATCCGCCCTTCGCTAGAATCTACATTGGACAATCCCCAGCCATTGGTCGAAATCACACGGGATGAAGCTTCGTGTTTGCCCACAATCAGCCATTTGTTCAGAGTCCTCAAGGAAGCACCGCTCAGTATCAATATTTATGACTTTTACGCTGCATTCAGAGAATCCATCGACAGAAAGGCCGTCACTAATTCTCTACAACTCGAAACTGAGTTAAATGATTCGCAATGGAATAAAGCAACATTCGCTTGGTTTTTGCAGAATTGTCACGAACTTATGATGTTGGGTTTGCTTCGTGAGAAAACAAAAGGCGAGATCTTGGAAAAGGCAATGTGGAAGGGATTGTGAGCTTGCGTTAGGGCTTTTCAAATGATCGGCGTCTTCATTGATGCCCAAAGGTCGCAATCCCGAAGCACCTTGCTGCGAATCATAAAGTCTCCGACGCAAGATAAGCGCCGCACCACCGCCTGCCACCCCCGGATCGTTTCTGATCGCTTTTACTACTGACCTGATGAAACGCCGCTGGCAGGGGCACTTGATCTTGGCGCCCGTCCTTAATCATTCAAAATATATGAGTGATGTCACCGCCCAAAACCACGAGCAGTATCTAGGCCTCAGCATTCCTAGGGCTACTATAGGGGGATCGGCTTTATGGCTTGTTCAAACCGTTCGGTAGCATAAACCTGGAGTCATCCATGCACAATAGTCAATGGTATGCCTCGAAATGTATATCCCCGAGACAGGTGCAAGGGCTATTATCCGTCTGTGAACCGTCCCCGCCGCACAGCAATCTCGATAACGGCATGGGTTTGACTCCTGAATACCGATCAGATAGAAGATCTGTCAGTTTTCATTCATGACCCCAAGATCTCTGTGCGGTGGGGAATTTCCTCAGTTGAATGTCAGTACTCACAAGTTGAGTTCGATGGGGTGACTGTTTTCCATGCCGAATTGCCTACTAACTCGATGTTGCTCCCAAAACGAGCGATTCACCGGGAACGCCCCAGCGACGAGAAATTTTTGCGTAAAGTCGCAAGGGCCCTACTGTTTGGTGAGATGAGTGGCAAGGCTCTTGAACTGCCATCAACGGACGAATTCACCGCCAAGTAAAAGTACGGATCGCAACTCGGAAGGATTTGTGTGGTTAAACATCGTCACTGATAGCCCTCGGTCTCTCTCTTCGATTGGCCCTCTGCCTATCTAATGTTAATGGGCGCTCAAAAGATCTATTCGAGTCTTTTTGTCACACTTGCAAAGATCGAGCGACGTCCTTAAGTCATTCTCGGGCACGTCTTCAATTATTGCCGCTTTTTTTGGCTTTCCCTTGGGAGCAAGGAAGCAGCTAGTTCTGTATTATCGTCGAATATATTGCCACGATCATCTCGGCCCATGCTCTACCAGCTTGCTTCGAAATTCCAATTCCAATTCAACGCCACATGCTTTTGCGCCTTGGAAATTAGTTGCTTGTGCGTGAAGCCATGGATCGTGAAAGTTCCTCCCTTAGTCTCTCGCTTATTCAATCTACTAACAAACACTCAATAAAGATCACTGGAAAAATGGGTTAAACGTAGATTCCATACTGTAAAAAAACACATGTATGGGTTAAACATAGATTCTATAACCAGATTGAACTCATCAGCAGCTATTGGCCGCACTACACTAATCCCAAGCCCGACGAATATCTCCCTTGATCCGTTCTGGGACCTTTGTAACGATGTTACTATTCATGAAAATTTCACCTCCAGTAGGTTGCTTGAATCTGATTTCGAGGTCCCCAAGGATTATAAGGGCACTTGAAGCTTGGCCATAAATCTAACTGGGCGCATGCTGGATTCCAGCTGCCGGTGCACTAGCCTCGGTCTGTTCGGCTTCCGTAGACTTGATAGACTCTGCCGTTCTTTGAAGCATTTGATAGTGACCGGATAATCCCGTCAAAACTAATATAAAGATAAACACCAAAAGCACAAACCCCATGACCCGTTTCTGAGTCTTTGCCATTCGATTCACCATATTCGTGAGCTTTGCATTGTTCATCCTGGAGAGAGTGAGGATTAGGCTCGTTGCTGTGTGGGTGTGTCAATGTGTGTCCGCCTCTCGGATCTCGCCCGAACTATCCACCTCTACCGAGTGAGACTTTTGTCTGCGCAGGAAAATGACGTCACTGATATGACGCTAATATATAATACAGCATGAGCGTATAGAACTGAGAATACAGTGATCTTGAAAGTAATGAATTGTAAATCAAAAGGTCTTTTTAATGACCATAATGTGAATGAAGAACTAAATTGATGTTTTCGTGTTTGTTTTTTGGAAACAGATGGTCATCAGCACCAGAAGTTATACCAGCGCTTATAGAAAGGCCAAGAGGCAATAGTGGCACGCTCCTCGGCAAGCTCCTGCTTCAACATGTCCAAATCCAACTCTCTTCTTCCAGTATCGATATCGATATCCTTGGCACGGATAAACCAATTCCAGTTGCGGGTCCATAACTTGTGGCCAATGTAGAATGCAAGAACAACAACACCACTCAAGTAGGCCAGGAAAAAGTTCGCGGCATCGGGCTTTCCACCAATGGGGAAAAGAGCGATCCAGAACTGGGCAATCAAAATCAAAAAGATCAAGAACACACCGTATGCAGCTCCAATGACACCAGGCTGAGACGTGAACGACAACTCGTCAGTGGTTCTACCCTGGTAGTGCATTGCGCGCCTGAAACGGAGGTATGAAACATTGATGGAGCCCCATGTGAAGAGAGACGATAAGCCGGAAAGAGCCAACAACCAGTTGAACACATCGCCTTCTTTGGGCAGGGCGGCGACAAAACTTAATAAACCGAATGTTAATTGCACCGCAACGCCGACGATAGGACGGCCTTGTCTGTCAATGTAGCCCAATATTCTTGGGGCTTGACCAGAGACGGCAATAGCAGCAAGAGTTCTGGAAGATGCAAAGACAGACGAATTTCCAACAGATAAGACGGAAATCAACACAACGGCATTCATGACTGAAGGTAAACCTTGAATTCCACCGTTACGGATAGCGATGACGAATGGCGAGGCCTTGACGTCAACAGAAGAGGAACCAAGCAAACGGTCATCATTATAGGGCACCAACAAACCAATCAAGGTCAATGATACAACATAGAAGAGGGTAATACGCCAGAACACCTGCTTGGTAGCCTTGGGCAAGGAAACACGGGGATTGGCGGACTCGGCAGCAGCCAAACCACACAACTCGGTGCCGGCAAAAGCGAAAGCAGCAGAGACAAATACAGCGCAAACACCCTTGAAACCGTTTGCAAAAGCTCCAGGGTTCTTCCAGTAAGTTCCTCCAAGGTATCCACCAACGGGTCCTCCACCGCAAACAAGCACAATACCCAAGATGATGAACCCAATCACTGCCAAGACCTTGAGGAGAGAAAACACAAACTCAGCCTCACCATATCCTCGAACACCGAAAAGATTGATAAAGACAATGAAAACGTAAAATATGGCAACAAACGCAGCAGGATTTATATTTTGGGCACCCTCCCAATTTTTCACCGTCATAGCTGCAGCGACAATCTCCAAGGGTAGAACCACTAGCCATTGCATTGCATAATTCCATGCCATGGCGAAACCCCAAGAAGGATCAATGAATCGAGTGTTATAAGTGATAAAGGCACCCGCGACTGGGAAAGTAATAGCAAGTTCACCCATACTTTGCACAGTACAGTAGATCATGGTACCAATAAGGATGTAAGCAATAAGTAAACCAGCGGGACCACCTTTCAGTAAAGAGCCACCAGAGCCGACGAATAAACCAGTACCGATGGACCCACCAATTGCAATCATTTGCAAGTGCCGATTTTTAAGAGAACGCAGCAAGGGCGAGTTAGCAGTCAAGATGGCGAGCTTTTGTTGCTCGCTCAAGTTGGGGTCCAACCCCAATTCAGAAGCATCGGCACGCTTGAAACCATCGACAAACAGTCGAAAGAGACCAGCTTTCGGCTTGTTGTCAGCTGCATCGAAGCCATCGAAGGAGATGGACTCGCCCTTTTCGGCAGCACCACCCCGAGAACTAATATAGTTTAATTCTTTTTCGTTCGACATGATTGAAGTTTCAAAGTCTTGCGATACAGAAAGGTTGAGGGGATATTGAGCAGCGGATTCGAATGATTTTATATGTAGCAATCGATCTCCCGTTTGCCCCACCAGGATCGTCCGACGAGACTTTGGTCTTGCATAGCCAACTATCGGAGGCACGAGAGGGAATTTCCCCGATAACACGGCGTTTCTTTTTGCCCTATCTAATCCTCGATTAAGCCTCGGTTTGCCGTGAGCCGCCTCACTTACGGCCAGGTCCTGAATGATAACGCACCTGCACATTTGTCACTTTTTTGTCGTAATAATTATATCAGTCCCAATTAGGCTGTTATCGGGCGATGCATGCCACCAAGCTCTCGAAGCTCGAACGGTATGAGAGGTCTCTGCATATAGTAGTTGGACGCACGGTGTTGAGAGATGTTCGGTGGTTGATGAGGGTAACAGACTGAGGAGACGAGGTCTCTCGGAGTGGGTAGTTTGCGGGCCACCTAGGCTTTTCTCTTTGAGAGCCACTTTGAGAGCCACTACGAGTCCACTTATCAGCTCATACCACTTAGTTATTGCCACATTCGACGGCATTCCACAATCCGCGTAGAAAATACCAAAATCCAACGGCTTATCGCGGATTTCGTCATCGATATATCAGAAGTTTCAGTCATGTGCCCTCTTCGCTCATATCGCATTTCGGTCACTCATTCATCATGATTATGCTTTTGTCGACGCGGATTGAGCCGGGGGTCCGACGTGTATGTTGCTGGCTTTGAGGTGTATGTTGATGGCTTTGAGGTGTATGTGGCTTCGAGGTGTATGTTACTCGATGTTAGGTGTATGTTGATGAATGAGAAATGTAGGGATTGCTCGAAAGTCGACGGAGCGAATCGGAGATCGCAATAATGTAGCGGGTTGTCATCGTCAAAGACTTTCAGGTGATTTCGTGTCAAGATCACATATTTGTGTTTAGCGATCCCTCATAGCGAAGCTCACAATCTTAGCCCTTGTAAATATTTTTGCAAGAATTCATCACCTTCATGATAACGTCAAATCTTGGCAAAATAAATCAGATAAGGATAACACCCACAAGGCGCAAGGTACATGTTTGGAGAAGGATTTCTGCAAACTCCGGTAACGGTCGAAAGAATCTGGTCATGGATTTGGCCTCCAGAATCGTTCGACTTTGCTCCGTGCTCTCAAATCGTTGAGTCGGCAACACATGATGTGGTCGCCAAATCGCCATAATGAAATTGGATTGCATCAGCCACCTTCACAGGTTCATGGGATTTTTTTGGACGGAGGATGGTTAACAAAAAAGGGTTACATCATTTCATGTTCATAAAGGACGAAGGCGACGTCAAGACGGCGCGTTAGAGGTGATATGATTGCTAGTCGGCTCGATTTCCACATCAACTATGTTTAACAATCATGAATGTGTATCTAGATCTTTGTTCAGTGTTAAAATGGTCAAATAAGTTTGAAGCTCCCAGGCCCTATCATTTGGAGAGCACTCATCTGTAATTAGACAGCAAATGAAGTGATCAATCTGGTATCATAGGCGTTTAACGACCTTGGCATCGAAGAAACGTTCGATGCGTTGTACCGAGAATTAGTGATGATGGCGAAAACCCCCACAAAAAAAGATTTTTTAGCAGTAGTTCTCGCTAATCTGGAAAGTTGCCGTCGGTAAATCATCCCCACATCAATTTCGGTAGCCAGAAAAGACAAAACTCGAAAATCTGCGGTAAAGTACAAGGCTAGTAGATGTGAATTCCCTACGACCAAAATGTTTTCAACAATAGGTAACCGTAGAATAATGAATTCTATACGCGAATGATATCAAATGAAAGCGGCTATTCTTGATGTTCTTTCCTTGATGTTTCTAGGCCAATTTCATCGCAGATGTGGTGTAGATTGCGGAGTCAACATCTCGAGTCGAATCAACTCAAAATGGCTTCCAATTCATTATTCCGATACTATTGAGCACTCAAAATCACCAGAATAGAAAGCGCAATGTTCGAATTACAAAAATGTATCAGAAAACGTTATTTAATGCACCCATTATTTTGTGTGAATCACCCAAATAAAGTGGTGAGTTCACATCTGGTTTGCAAAGTTTAACATTTCGCTCGAGTTTTGGAAAGTTTCGAGAATGTCAAGAACCTGAAAATTCCTCGCTAGAAAATTCGAAACCAACCGGCAATTTACTGACGATTGTCCCCAGCCTGAATCTATTCTGGGAGAGAATTAAAAAGGCTTCGTTCCACACCGAGGATTTTCATACCGCCAACTCATTATTGATTGGGTTCTTTGCGCAAGAGTCATTTGCCGTTTGTTCTCATGAGGTAATAGAAGAGGAAATGAGGCGGTATAGAGCAAAGCTTGACAAGATAGTCCTAGTACTCTCGTAGTACTGGCCAACACAATTTCCAGAGCCACGGGGCCCGCTCTATCACTCGATGCCCACTTCATCTACGAATTTTGAGGGGCCTCAAATTGCTGTTCCCAGCTCATTTTCTACTCGGGCGATTATGACCTTGAGAGAAAGACTATTTTGACTACACTACGTAGACAGGCTCGCAACGCAAGATGAAAATGTAAAAAAACGGCTTTATCATAAATCTCATTGGCCATTTGAATACCAACTTACACGACTTGGCGTTTTCTACAAGACTTTGGTGCATGCTAAATTGTTGTTTTCACCATTGAACTCGGTTTCCTCGGCGGCGAAGCTACTCTAAATCTGATAATCTTCCGGGTAAAAGACCTTGCGGTCGACCCCACGATCAGTCAACACCACCATCCGAATCAACCCACCACTGGAACCGTCCCATTTAATTGCTTCTGCAAGAGCGGTTTTGATAAAGTCAACACACTCATCTTCTTCCATATCGAGTTTGTAATTCTCATTGCACCATCCATAGATAAATGTCGACCCCAGGCCAGCAATCGCATAGTCCTGTTTATGTATGGAACCACCAATGGGTATGGAGTATACCGAGCCCTTGGCTTTCGAGTCATAGCCAGCACATATGATTCCTGCTGATAATGAGTCCTTATTGTTGTAGCACAATTCCTGGAACACGTTGGCAGCAACCGCCGTCGATGGCTTTTCGCCCGATGGCAATTGAGACGCGTATATCTGCATATGGTACTTGACGATATCCGCAACCGCTTGAGTGTCTGCCGCCGACCCCGAGCGACAGCAGTATATTGTATCGTGGATCTGGGTCAATTTATCGGTCACTCTATTGGCGATATAAGTGCCGGTAGTGGTACGGGAGTCGGCACCCAAAATGACTCCACCTTTGAAGGTCACGGCCATGATAGATGTCCCCAAACTAACCTCTCCCTTTTTGAGATGATTGATGTCTACCGTAATTCCACTCATCTTGTTGAGAATCGAAGATTACTGGTGTTGAATGCTTGCCACTGGTATAATTGATATTGGGAAAGAGCCTGGTCACGTGTATATGGGCAAAGTATGTGTAAAAAAAATCAGAACGTCACAGACAGGATTCGAACCTGCGCAGGTAAAACCCAACACCTAAGCTGCTGAAATAGCAGGGTGTCGCCTTAACCACTCGGCCACTGTAACGCAGATGCCAAAGCATTGATTTGTGAGCGACCACATCGCTACAATATATTGACATTGACTCGACCAGTTTACCTTTCGATCACGACCTCGCACTACGATGTCGGCAAACAATATGCTTACCGAACTACTTGAGGCATATCTAATTCACAATTGAGGGGTGTTAGCTATCCACGAGACTTGAAACGCGCCATTGAAAGAAGGTTGAGAACTTGCCTCATAAATAGGTTATGGCTTCTTCAACTTCGACTCACAAGTACTACCAGTTTATTCTTTCGAGCTCCTGAAACGGTCCCATACTCCACGAACCTTCTACTGTGATTGATTGGCGGCAGCACAGATACAAAAGTACATCACAAGGAGTCAGAATTCCTTTTATGGGGTTATTCGGAGTACCACGTCCTCTTTGTGCAGTACGACTTCCAAGGATCTAGCGATGTATTTAGATCGAGATCGGGTGGCTTACATATAAAGTGGTCTTGAGAGTTCGTTCACATGCATTTATCTACTATTGTTCTGGCCTTAGCATGGTCGCACGTTGCCTCTATATCAAAGGTGGCACCATCATCGTCTGCTGATATTGAGCGAGCAAAGATGACACCACCGCTTTCTGAGCAAGAAATCAATGTGTTGGCAGGAGACCCCGACGTCACTCACTATGTGACATTTTCGATTGCACAAGCTGAAGAAGACGGGGAGCGCGATTTGGGAGAGTTGAAGCTCGCGGTCTTTGGAAGCGTGGCTCCCAAGACCGTCGACAATTTTGTGCAGTTGGCATTAGGGACCAAGGGGTTCGGATATAAGGATTGCGGATTCCACCGGATTATTGAGGACTTTATGGTTCAAGGAGGTAACCATGCCAAAGGCGGCAAGAGTATTTATAAGGGAGGCCGATTCGATGATGAGGAGTTCGTTTTGAACCACAATAAGAAGGGCCGCTTATCGATGGCGAATGCGGGGCCAAACACGAATGGCGGGCAATTTTTCATCGTCACTAACCCGGACGGGACTCCACACTTGAATGGCCATCACGTAGTGTTTGGACAGTTGATCGATGGATTCTCCACCTTGGATGCGTTGAATGTTGTCAAGACCACTAATGATGTTCCTGACAAGAGAGTCTACATCAAAGATACGAAAGTGATCAGAACAGGAAGTCCCACCAGGCCTGCGGCCGGATTGACAGATAAGCTGAGCGAACAAGAGATCTTTGGAACTATGCCTCCAGCGACAGAGCAAAAGGTTTCCAACGACCCTCCTGTTCATGTGATGGAAGAAAGCACTGAGACTTCCTCGCCCGCCAAGACGGAACTGGTACAGAGTTTCTATGGATGGCAGTCACTCTTTGGTGGTGCTGTTCTTTTGAGTGCTGTTTATGTATTCATTCGCAGAGGAGGATTGCGCCGATTCCGTTAGAGTTGTGGATAACTTGCTATATATTAATTTGATGAATTTGATTGTATTGGAACTCCATCTTGAGGGATTTGTATACATTCCTACTGCGTTGTAGGCATATCTGGTCGGAAACAGTTGATCGAAAAAGGTAGGGGCTCCAGAAAAACAATGCGAGCAAATTTTGTTTCGGGCCAATACAATCATGGTTCAGCCGACGGATTATCCAATAGTGTGGGGCAAGAATCTCCCCTACCGCACATCTGTTGAATCTTTGTATGAGCTTTTTGGGCAATTTGGAAATATAAATCAGATTCGCGTGCCTCAAAAGAGTGCATCTCGCGATATCTTGGGTACTTGTTTGGTAGTATATAATAACCTTGATCAGGCGAGAGCAGCTGCTAAGGGGTTGAATGGTGTCAATTATGAAGGGAGGTACTTGGTGACGTCGCTTTATCATGTGGATCACGGATTATTACAGCAAGAGGATTTCGACGCTCGTAGTGGCGCGTTGCGAGATTTGAAGGCAAGCCATGGCATTCAATGAGGTCATCAAGTGTCTATTGCCGGTGCGAGCGCATTGCAAATTTTGGGAACGAGCGAGCAAGACATCAACTGTTCGATCAGGTGCATTGCAATATGTGAAGATGGGATGTCGTCTTCCATGAGGTAAATACGTAACCCACTTCGGAGATCACGAGTTCCAACGCGGTATGCGGATCACCCAGGAAGTCAGTGTTCGAAGCGGCCGATGGATAGTCTCGATACAGAGCCTTCCAGTACTGTGAATCTCCATTTCAAGACGATCTGAAATTGTCATCTTCTGAAGAGGAATCAACGAGGACCAGTGGTCGGGATTCCAGGCATCAAACCGCCCGTCGCGGAAGAACGGCCCTTGATAGCATGTGGCATGTTTTCCGCCGAATACCGTTGATGGGATGAGGAACTACGATTTCGGACAACATCAAAGCTCTGATCACGTCGCTTCTCAAATAGAGTATGTAGACTACACATTGTATGATACAATGTACATCGCGTTACAGAATCAATACCAATATAGTATGACCGTAGAGTATTGTAATTTCTAATACCCGGCTATCTCCAAACGTGAATACGCTCTAAACTTCAAAACTGGTCTTCGCATTACACGTCTTACTGGGTGATGTCGAGGCTAATCTTGCCCAACAAATAGTACGCAGCCAATGCGGCAAAGACGCTTGCGGAGATCTTTGCGAGTTTGGCGTAATAGGTGGCAGCCGAGTACTCGTACAAGACATAAAGAGAATCGGCGGCCTGTTCGCTGGTCAAGCTCTGATAACGTACCGAGACTTTGACGTGGCCGGAGGAAACATCCAAATACGATAACTCAGTGCCCACAGATACATCTGTGTAGGGCAATGGCGACGAAACATTGAGAAATACAGCTCCCTCAGGCAAGTAAAAGTTCACGGTAACATCGTCATAGGTCATATCGGCGACGGTATTGACCAAAGGGATCTTGGCAATGAAAGCATCCTTTGATTCCACCACCCGATGCACGACAGAACCGATTGGCTGCTCGTAACCCAAAGTGAAGTTATAATTCCAGCCACCAAACATGGGGAAGCGAGGCTGGATAATGAGGTGGCCTTTAGTGACACTGGGCGTCGACACTTTGCCGACCAAATCAGTATGGTAATACAGGCTCTCATCCCAATCGATATCGTCATTGGGAGCAAAGTCAAGCCATGAAAGTGACCAGTGGGTGGGGTTTTGCGCATAACGGCCAGCCATCCAGTCGAGGCGTGAGAACCCAGACGTAAGCTTGGCACCAACATGAGCGAGCTCATAGTACTCTTCGATCTGGACCAGGGCCACGGGCGATGCAGGGAGCCAAACCGATCTGTTCAAGTTATGCACGTGCTTCAATGGCAAGGGGTGGTCATAGCGCAAGAGCATAGGCAGCGAGACATTGTGGAAAGTCTCGGTGATGGGGCCATATTTGAGCATGGCACCCTCTACTCTGGGAGTAAGAGTTGAATATTGATTTGGTTCAACGGGGACTTTAAGCTCCATGCCTTGAGACATACCACTGAAGCCCAAAGTATATTGAGTCGTGGAATAGAACAGTTGAGGAAGCTTATCGCCCGACCAAACCAAGAACTGCAAATCGCTCAACTCGATCTTTTCAGGGACGGCCTCGAGGGTTGCCAAATAAACATAGGAAACGGCAATGTCCTGGACTGAATTTGGTGCAACTGGAGCGGGCAAATCTATACGATAAGTGTTTGGAGCGACGAGTTCCGGGGTCACTGCATTTTTGGAAGCGGGATCGGAAGAGAACTCAATGGAAACAAGCTTTGAAGGATCGGCGATACTGGTAGTTCTGAAATAGTACTGAGCCTGGGTCACCGGGAGTAAATTCTTGATTTGAATGATATCAATCTCTTGGATGTACCCCCGTGAAAGGTTGATCTCACGATCATAACGGACATTCAGCCAAGAATTGGGATTAATGTCAATGGGAATGTCAGTGGCAGCAAATACCACTGAAATCAATAGAGTGAGGGAAGCAAATAGTCTCATTATAGGAAAAATGGTCAATTTTCACTCACGCCACCGTTCACTTAGCTTACTCACTAACTTACTCAATTGACTTCCAAAGCGAGATAAAGCACCGTTCACAATTGCCGGCCGCGTTGTCGCCAGAATCCATTTTTCTCCCGTCGTGGTCGTCCCCTGCCTGAAAAAAAAACTCTCCTCCTCTTAGCGTCTCTACAAATTTCTGGAAATTACTGAGGATACCTCGAATCACTACGCGCTATCCTCCCTGACTCTTCTCTTTCCATTGACCATCTCATGTATTCTCTCTCTGTATATACTACCCTACAAACTCTGCCACTCCCCTTCTCCCTCCCACCCACTATGGTCATCACGTGACATTCCCTGGTCCTAGATTGCTCGCAATATCTTCACTCAATGAGCGGCAAATCACAACCACCTCTTTATCGATACGCCTCCAACGTTGGGTCCCAGCCTATTTTTTATAAGGCACTATAGGATTCTGTAGGTTGAATTGGTCCATTGTGGTATTGAACGTTGCTTCGGTCCGATTGAATCACCGCCACACCTCGTCAAAGTTATTGGCCCACGTCTTTTGTATTTGATCTTTTCCGCCTTCACGTCTTGTGTATTCGGTCTTTTTCGCCTTGATCTATCCAGAGTTTTTACTTGATCTTCCTCCCTACACCGCTTTGCTCATTTCCCCTTTTCTCTCGCATTAATCATTAACATGTCCCTTCAAGATCTTATCCCCGTCGTCAATAAGCTCCAGGACATTGTCACCACCACCCAGGTCACCGACTTGGATTTGCCCATTCTTGCCGTCGTCGGCTCTCAATCCTGCGGTAAACTGCTGGTCCTTGAAAATATCGTCGGCCGGGATTTCTTACCTAGAGGCACAGGCATTGTCACCCGTCGTCCTCTAGTATTACAGTTGATCCATGTCGATTCTGTCCCGGCCCCACGCCCTAACGATATTGTCGATCCCATTTCGAACGATACCGAGGTCAATTTGGAAGATCATTTACGCAGATCGCGCGACCGCGATCTGGCCCTGCCTTCCCCTCAACCCCAATCTCAGCCCCTGTCTCCCTCTGAGTATGGTGAGTTTTTGCATGTCCCCAACAGACGCTACTATCTGTTTGCCGAGATTAGACGTGAAATCGAACTCGAGACCCTGCGGATCGCCGGCCTGAATAAGGGAATCAGCAGACTTCCCATAAACCTCAAGATTTATTCTAAAAACGTCCTCAACCTTACCATGGTGGATCTTCCGGGCCTTACCAAGATCCCGATCGGTGACCAGCCTAGCGATATCGAGCGTCAAACGCAGAATTTGATTCTCGAGTTTGTCTCTAAACCCAATTGCATCATTCTTGCCGTTTCTCCCGCCAATGTCGATCTCGTCAATTCCGAATCGCTCAAATTGGCTAGACAAGTCGATCCCACCGGTAAACGCACCGTCGGAATCCTCACCAAGTTGGACCTTATGGATCAAGGAACAAACGCGCTCGATATCCTCAAGGGTAATGTGTATCCCTTAAAGCTCGGGTTTATCGGAATCGTCAACCGGCTGCAGCAGGATATTTCCGAAAATAAGAGTTTGACTGCTGCTTTGGACGCAGAACAACAGTTTTTTGCAAGCCATCCCGCGTACCGCACCATCGCATCCCACTGTGGCACAAAGCATTTGGCATATACCCTCAACCGCATTTTGATGGGCCATATCCGCGAGCGATTGCCCGATATCAAGGCGAAACTCAATACCTTGATGGGCCAGGCAGAACAGGAATTGGCCCGCTACGGTGCGCAGGATGATGCGGAATTGTCGCTGCCGGAGGCGCGCGGTGGACTCGTGCTTACGTTGATGACACGGTTCGCATCGAACTTTGTGGACTCGATCGATGGTACGTCCACTGCCGATTTCAGCACCAAGGAGTTGTGCGGCGGCGCCAGAATCTACCATTTATTCAACGAGGTTTTCGGATCAAAGTTGCTGGCTATCAATCCTACCCACAACTTGCTGGTGCACGACATCCGTACTGCGATCCGCAATTCCACGGGGCCAAGACCTTCTTTGTTTGTGCCTGAACTTGCATTCGACCTTTTGGTGAAACCCCAAATCAAAATGTTGGCACTGCCCAGTCGCAAGTGCGTCGAGTTAGTTTATGAAGAAATGATGAAGATCGTCCACTCCGTATGTGCATCGAACTTGGCCGCAGAAATGAACAGGTATCCGCGTCTCCAAGCGCAAGTCATCGATGTCTGTCTGAGTTTGTTGCGCGAACGATTAGGCCCGACCATCCAATATGTCGATCTGCTTGTGAACATCAACACCGCCTATATTAACACCAACCATCCCAATTTCGTCGGCGCCGCCAAGGCTATGGCCGCCGTGGTCGATGAACGCCGGCGTCAACGTGAATGCGAACAAGGCCGTCGCCACCGCCTTGCCCTGGAAAAGTTGCGTGCAAACTCTCTTGTTCTTGAGGAGGTTGAAGATGGAGATGTAAACGAAAATGAGGTTGAAAATGAAAATGAAGACGATCTCCAGGACGCCAAGTTCGGTGAAACCAGCCTCGTGGATGAATCGGCAATGCCGCCCAAGGTCTCGCGCCGCGCCCACCTGGTCCTGATGAGACTGGAACTGCTGCTGGTCATGCCTACGCACCTGCCTGACCTGTATCTCAACTATTTCTTCGGTAAGGACCCCATCATCCACCAGCAACAGATGCTTGCCCAGGCCCAGCTTCACCCGACGCCATTCAAGTTCCCTATTCACGGCCAAGACACGCCATTACAGTTCAATCTGGCCCTTGTGGGCGGCCACGCCAAAGGTGGTGAGGCGCTTGGCGATGAGGAACATCAGTTCGAGACCGATGATAGTTTCCAAGAATTGACTGAACGCGAGCAAATGGAGTGTGAGCTTATCAGGCGCTTGATTGTGTCCTATTTCGGGATCGTTCGTGAAACCATTATGGACCAGGTCCCCAAATCTATCATGTGTCTTTTGGTCAACCATATCAAGGAACACATCCAGAACCGCCTAGTCGTCAAGTTGTACCACTCCAATCTCTTTGACGACTTGTTGATGGAAGATGAGGGAATCCAGGCTGAACGCGAAAAGTGCTTGCAGGTTCTCCAAACATACAGGGAAGCCGCGCGTGTGATTGCCGATGTCATTTAGACCACGTCCTTTTATTGTATATAGTCTATCATTAGTAAATTCAACTTGTCGTCAAACGGATTCGAACCAGTGTTTTTATGGGTAGCAGTATAAGGGAGGGTCGGAGCCCCATCCTGGATGAGTATCTATAACTTATGCGGGCCTTTGGCCACTTCTAGTATGCTCAGGATGAGATAGTGATGCCGTAGATCAAAAAAAAATGGTAAATCTCTTTGTAAAGCGTGTCATCTTTATGCAAGGACAATGCTAATCTTCTCTGTATTGTTAAATTTGACGAATGTGCCACCCGAGGGCGGCACGAAATTTGTTTTTTTTCGCACAGATGTGAGCTCCAAGTGATATACTCGGGGTAAAATAATTGATGTCGTAGGACTCCCAACGCACTCATACGATGGAGATGTGTCGTGGGAGAGCCATCGTTCTTCCTTGATTGCCGTGTGATGAATTATTTATTGGATGACTGAAGATGAAGAGAGACGGACCTCACTCTCGAAAAATGATCCTCGATAAGCTTGTGAGCAAATGATAATCCTTACTGTCAGAAAAGATCGATAGGCCTGTCTACTAAAGAACATTCACAGATCATTGGATAAATCAACTTTCAGAACAATTATACATGTGACCATGCATCAACTGGGGTGATATGGGGTTATAGATAAATTGGGGGGGTCAAACCACAATATGCACGGCTCGGCGTAGATTGAGAGGATGACAACATTGTGTCTTTGCCTTTAGGTAGCTCAAGATAAGAATGGGTACGTTGCAAAGCAGTCGTTGACAATCTATCATGCAATATCTACCTGTTTAGTCGATCTTTTTTGAAGCCTTTTACTCGATCTGATCGCAGGGTGTGGCTGAATGTCGCATGTATTTGACCACACCTGCATTTTCAATTCTAGACATCCTCATCACCCGTATAAACCGAAAAATGCCATAAATCAACCCCAGTATACGCCTTACAAAGCCATGAACTCAAATCAATTAAGCCACACACTATAACTATCACCAAAGCCGGGATTTCTCCAAATTTCTCATGCCAGTGGGTAAAAGAATGACCATCTTGAAAACAACCATGCCGCAATAATCCTGATCTGTCACAGAACAAGAGAATGGGCAAGCGCCCACCAACAAAGGACGATACGTATCGTGCAGAGCATGATCTACCAGAACAGACAGGGAAGCAAACAGCTCAATAATAGGGAAAATGCGATCTATCGAAAATTACGATCTCCGATTCCGATAAATCGTACCTCCCCTCCAACCAAAGGCCTGTATAGCCTCCCCACCAACGCACGGTACATATACTGAACAGCACGTGTTGAACTATCGAGGCGTTCAGGGTATCAGACCATCGATTCATAAACCCTCAATGATTTCCACAGAGCCTGGCCCATCCTGTGTGTAATTAATCCAAGACATCACCCCTCTGCCATGTCTCGGTTCCAATCACCGATCAATCGCCGATTCTCATTAAACTTTGGCAGAACCCGGCCTCTCCAAAAAATAAGATGCTGCTGTAAACTCTAAATTTGCCAGCAGCGATATCAGCCACTGGAGAGAGAAAAAAATCCAATTAAAATTTAGCAGTCCAGACGCGTATTCTATTCAGATATTCGTATACCACCAACCGTGCCCATCTTCACTATGGCCCGATTCTCGTTGGTCAAGTTCCTGGCAGTCGCAATTGCGCTAGTGGTGTTTGTCACCGTATTCCACATGCTGGTTTCCAGTACGGTATTTTCAGATGTGTCTCAGTATACTTCGAGCCGGGTTCTGGACCTGGGCTCAGATGTCCCCGTCGAGGAGCTTATGCTTGAGAAGGAAGCTGCTCTTGAAAAGGCCGCGGCTCAGCGTGTGGCCAAGACTTCGGAAGAACAAGCCCTTGAACACCAGCAAGATGACGAGTATCGTGATACCAAGGGTGTCAAGGGCGCCAAGGAATCTGAGGTTACCAAGGATGCCAAAGATGCTACCAATAAAGCCGTTGAGGCCGACCCATACCATTATACTGATGGAGCTGATTTCTACATGTCGCAGCTGGTAGATTCCGAGGGGAAAGTCAAGGCGGCGTTTGTGACACTTGCACGCAACTCTGAGCTCTATGATCTCGTGAAGGCGATTCAAAGCGTTGAAGATCGATTTAACAGAAAATTTCATTACGATTGGGTTTTCCTTAACGATGAGGATTTCACTCAGGAATTTATCGACTTGACTACGGCCCTCATCTCGGGTAAAACAAAGTACGGCAAGATCCCCAAGGAACACTGGCTGTATCCCGAATGGATTGACGAGAAAAAGGCCAAGGAATGTCGTGAAAAAATGGCCCTGGACGGGATTATCTATGGCGGTTTGGAGTCGTACCGTCACATGTGTCGATTTGAAAGTGGGTTCTTCTGGCAGAACGAATTGATGGCAGAGTATGAATGGTACTGGAGAGTTGAGCCTGGCGTCCAGGTGAACTGTGATATCGACTATGATGTCTTCAAGTACATGCAAGACAACCGCAAGGTATATGGTATGGTTATCACTATCCATGAATATGAGGCCACGATCCCAACACTCTGGGATACCACCAAGAAATTTTTGAAAGAAAACCCAGATCACATTTCCAAGAATAACGCCATGAAATTCCTCAGTGATGATAAGGGTGAAAAGTACAATATGTGTCATTTCTGGTCGAATTTCGAGATTGCAAATCTCAACTTTTGGCGGTCAAAGGCATATCATGAATACTTTGATTACTTGGACCATGCTGGGGGGTTCTTTTACGAAAGATGGGGAGATGCGCCCGTGCATTCGATCGCGGCTTCATTATTCTTGTCCAAAGATAAAGTCCATTTCTTTGATGATATCGGATATTGGCACAACCCTTATCTGACCTGTCCTCTTGACGCTGATACCAGGTATAAGCTCAAGTGTACATGTAATCCCCAGGATGATTTCACGTTCCGAGGCTACTCATGCGGCAAGCTTTTCCACGATGTGTTTGAGATTGAGAAACCCACCAATTGGGAACAATTTTTATGATTCGGGGATCTTATATCTAGATAGCTATAAAAAATGTTCTAAAATGTAAACTACTATAGATGGGATTGATAAGGACAGGATTAGCCGGGAGTTTGAAACGGAAAGGTGAAACAGGGCAATCCGGACATTGAAATCGTGGAATCGAGAAAACTTTCAAATTCGTCTTCAACCGGCCTTCGAAACTGACTACGTGACACCCTGGCAAAGTCAAAGATGTTTATGTGGCACGACCGCAAAGACGAGAACAATTCCTGTTCCACAGAACTCTCCTGAATCAGTCGGTGTGGGGCAAACTCAATCAGAGAACAGCGTGTGATTGGTCGAATTCGACGAAAAAACCTGCCCCGCGCCTGCCACCCCAACTCCCCTGAAATTTGGCACGTGCACGTGAGATTAAAAAATATCAATAGTAGTCAGGCATATGCGAAGCGCATGCGCGTACAACACAGGAATAGCAGGCACAAAAGTAGGCACAATTGCAGGGCACAATAGTGGACGCGAGAGTGAACACGGTGTACTAGACAGGTTGTAGCTTTTACTCGATGACGTGAGAATGGATATGGAGCCACGGCAATCAACGATCACGATCTAATCTCGGTCTCTCTTCTAAATCCGATTCCCCTGAGATCTGATTGAATCACCGAAATTTATAAATAAAAAACCAGACGGCGTAATTCAAATACCGGAACAACATACCTGCATGAAACACCGAACGCTCCCTACAAATTTGGATAACGTGGCATTGGGTTGGGTGGCTGTGTACTGCCTAGGACGCTTGTGAGAATTTCTTCATAATATCTTTCGAAAAGGACAGCGAACGTCGTTGGTGGAGAAGCACGGATTTTTTTTTTTGCAGCGTGGTCGCAAAGTATATACAACTGGTCTTTTCCCTTTACCGAGTGTCCTTTTGTTTTCTTTCTGATTATCATGGCGGTTAATCGATCGAACGCGCGTCTCATTCGTTTCGCCATCTTCGCCTTGGTGTTGATTGGTTGCGGGTTCATCCTCTTTAGAGGTAACTCCTATGCTTCCGTCAACAAAGGTGCTGCCGTTGAGAGCTCTTCCAACGCTGCTCCCGCTGCTCCCGCCCAGAACAAGGGCGCCTCCGGTCCTACCATTCCTGAGCGTGCTGGTGATAAGCAGCACACTAAGATCATTCGTCCTCCGGCCGAAGGTGAGCGCATCAAGGCCACATTCGTCACTCTTGCCAGAAACTCCGATTTGCGTGCTATCTTGGGCTCGATCCGTCAAGTCCAGGATCGTTTCAACTCAAAGTATAACTATGATTGGGTTTTCTTGAACGAGCAGCAGTTCTCGGATGAGTTCAAGGAACAGACTTCCGCTATGGTCACCGGTAACACCAAGTATGGTTTCATCGAGAAAGACCAATGGTCGTTCCCTGAATGGATTGACAAGGAGAAGGCTGCCAAGGTCCGTGAGCAGATGCGTGAAAAGAAGATCATCTATGGTGACTCCGTCTCGTACAGACACATGTGTCGCTTTGAGCTGGGTTTCTTCTTTAGACACCCCATCATGATGGAGTACGAGTACTATTGGCGTGTGGAGCCCCACATTGAGCTCTACTGTGACATTGACTATGATATCTTCAAGTGGATGAAGGATAACAACAAGGATTACTCTTTCATGATCACCTTGCCCGAATACGGTGAGACGATCCCTACCCTTTGGGATACCACCAAGAAGTTCATTACCGAGAACCCCCAGTACTTGGCCAAGGACAACTTGATGAGCTGGATCAGTAACGACGGTGGTGACACTTATAACGGATGTCACTTCTGGTCGAACTTTGAGATCGGTAACCTCAACTTCTGGCGCCTGGAGGCCTACGTCAAGTACTTTGAGTATTTGGACAAGGCCGGTGGTTTCTTTTACGAACGTTGGGGTGATGCTCCCATCCACTCGATCGCCGTTTCTTTGTTCTTGCCCATGGAGAAGGTCCATTTCTTCAACGATATTGGATACTACCATGCCCCCTTCACTAACTGTCCCGTTGACTCCGAAGTCCGCGTCGCCAAGAAGTGTATCTGCGACCCCAGTAAGGATTTCACTTGGAAGGGTTACTCCTGTACCACAAAGTACCACAACATCGCAAACTTCCCCAAGTTGAGAGGTTGGGAATCATTCGCCGATTAAATTGGTCCCGGATCGTCGAAGGTAGCCTTGTTGCCGTCCTTCGTATCTAGACAACTATAGAATTCGGTTGCTGCTATATAGTCGCTATCTTGCCTTGTCGCGATGAAAATTTTTGTGTTATTTTTGCGTCGAGCAAAAGTTTAATTACGAATCAATTAATTGCAAGGAAATGAAAGTGTTTGTCAGTAAAGAGTAGGGTCTGACCTTCAAGGGTCATGTCAGTAAAGGGAATCGATGAGAGTCATGATCACTGGTCATGTCAAGGGACGTGGAAATACACTCCGAATAGCACGAGGCTGTGAGCTATTGCTAGCCGGTAGTTGAGAATTGTTTGAAGTTCCGCGCTAAAGGTTAATGGCTGGGGATTGCTTGCCTTACTCTGGGCCAACGTTGGCGTAAGAGGTGACTCTGTCACACCGAGTCGCCCATTTCCGCCTTGGCCGTGTTGCTGCTGGCCATGGGCGGTGGCTTGTGTGTGAATCGTGAGTTCTCCTACACGTTTCAACCGACATTCATCTGCATTTCCAAGATGTCAGAAAAAGCTAGACTCATTCGATGAGATCGCCCGTCACACTTGAAACGTAAAGGATACAAATGTATATCCCGAGACGATATTGATGATCATAGATACATCGAGGATGATTTTTGGAATTTATATCGAGTAGCAATGTCAAGGTGCGATTTCAAGTGGCACGTTAATACCTGGCGCGCGAACGTGTCCAACCGAGATTCGTTGCTTTTGGGTCATGAGCTAAAACAACTATTTGAATGGGACAACTAGAACGGAACAGTGCCGGTCCCACGCATCACCAACGCATCCTATTGATCGCCACCATGTATTAAAGCATGCATCAGGAGTACGTCTATTGATAAAATTTCCAGCCACAAATGGGTGAGATCTCTCACAAATGATCGTCTTTTCACCTTGAATACACAGGGCCATCGACTGCGTCGATCACGAAGATGGTGGAGGGCCATAAGGTGTCGATCACCATTTATTGCCCTTCCCCTCAACTATCTCCAACGAGCCCCATAGACGATGCGTACTTCAACTCTGCGATGAAAGTATATAGGCTGCTACAGAAAATATAGAGGCGTGGGAGAGTTAGGTGATTTTGTAAATCAAAGACCTGTAAAGAAATGTCGTCATCACTCCATGCATGTTTCAAAATCTTTACCAAATGGAGGATTGTGATGTACTCTGGTCGATAAATATGCCTTTCGATACATTACCGTTGGAAACATGTTATGCTGTACCTCAGGGCCAATAAGTTCTCTTTCTTTCTTGTGTGAAGAAGATTTGAAGATTCCGATGAGACTAAATGTAGATATATTGCGATCGCTCGCGAAAAACTGCCGAAATTGACATTACCATTGGATTTTACACGATCCGTAACAATCGTCAACCATCTGAATGCATCAAAATTCCACGAGAGAATGAGATGCGCGCGCTGGTATCATTCACGGGCGACAGATCACCCTGTTACTTCCCAATGGGCCTTGAAACGTTTCTTCATAAACAATAATACACTCGTCAACACAAACTCAACCGTGAAAAAGGGAAAAAAAAATCACCTCCTTTCACTCAATTAAAAGATACGAACGGTGACTCAATCGAACAGACTTGTATGACAAAGAGAAAGATCATTGGGAAAACTGCGACGATACACCATATGAAACCCGAACTGGTGTATGTCGCGGCCGGTAATGTAAATAAATCACTCTCGGAAAGGCCGCAAAAAAGCATAATGCATAATTTCTTTTGCTAATGAATTTTGGCCGCAAATAATTCAAAGCTTTAAAGTGTATATCACGATTCTTCTTTGATCATTGTGGTCTAAGCAGGTGCGCCCGCCATCTATCATGCCACAAGACTCTGGTACCCCTATACCCACGCTCCACCATTCACGCACCATATGGCACATACTATTCAACCGCGCTCATCGATGAATATTCCCCGAAACAACCTCTTTGGTGCTAATTTTAGGGTCCGTGTTTCACATTATGCAACTCATCCCCATTGAAGTTTCAGAATTCTTGCGACCGTTTCAGGCGGTCGGTTGCCGACCTGAATCAGCGCCAATTCCTATCCTTTGCTGGTGACCCAGGATCCCCTACATTCAAATTCCAAATCGGTATCACCTCAGTGCCATTGCCCTCGCCCCCCCACACCCTAATTTTGTAACTTTGCCTGGCTTTGCCGCTGCTTTCTTATAATTTAATCTCGCCCTCTTTACCGTGTCCGCACATTTTGGTCCTTACTTCCTTATAATCTCCCTCCCTTCCGCCGTCTTCCCTTTCCCACCTCCAAGCGGTAAAAACTGCCGCCTCTTGTTCGTGCATTTCACATCACCTTAGTAGTCTGGCATCCGCTACTTTCCCTGCATTAGCCCTGCCTGCTGCGCCCTATCTTACTTTGGTGGTGCATCTTTTCCTCAAACCGATCGCATACTCCTCCCACTTCAAGTCATGGCTGGTATCGATACTGTCTCGCTCAGCACCCACTTGCCACAAAAGATCGAGCCCCCCGCAATTTTTGCCCACGAACTGGTGGCCTCAACCACCGCAGCCACCACAACCCCCTCGGCCACCTCGGCCTATTCGACATCTCTACCGCGTTCGTCCTCTGCACACTCCTCGCGGTCCTCCTCAGTGTCGCCGCCATCTCCCCACACTTCTCCAAGGCCATCACCCTCTCCATCGCCTTCACTTTTATCAAAGACTAAACATCAAGAGCCATTACAGTCCCATTCCAAACATTCCTCCATCTCTGAACTCGAATTGCAACAGACCCTCCAGCAATCAATTTCCATTCAACGGAAGCAACAAGATATTATCGCCTCCTTACATTCGGCCCGCTCACATACTAGCGGGTCATCGTCAGCAAACTCGGAAAGGTCTTCCCCTACCCTAGGGTCTGGGCCGAACCAAACCACTCTCGAAGACGTGGTAGACTTGGCTGATGATCCGCACGACGCCAAATTGATTTCGACCAACTCACAACCGAAATCGATTCCTCTCCTTGACCAAAGCTGCAGCCCTGGAAGTTCCAAGGACAGCACTTCCAGTCTTAGAGGATCGACTCCGACCCAGTCCCGCAATGCCGCTGCAGAGGTGTCTGGTATGATCCGCAATGATGGGGACCAAAGCACCGTCATTCGACAGCAAGTCATTGATACCGGTCCTCTACCTAACCCCGAGCCTCTTTCTAGCGATGCACCAGAAGAACCCGAATCAAGCTCGCTGTCATCCAGTTCGTTGGATTACGCTGCGGCTTATATCGGGCCAGGTTCCATTTCCAGAATGCACTCGCCACAGAATTTGGAGGCATGTAAGCGATTACGTCTGCCCGAGGATGATGACGCCTCCCAATACTTATCGGCCAAACGACTTAGCCGGAGCCATGTGCCGCTGCCTCTCCGCCTTTCGCGGTTACCTAGCTACCCCCCCACCATCAACACCAACACTACCAGATCCCAGCCGTGGCTGGCACCCATCCAGCCGCATCGGGCCCGCTCGATCCCAATGTATCGCCCGCACTCGCGTTTCGCCCCGTCTCCAAGTACTCCTAATACCATCAAACAACTGTGCCCGCAGTACTGGCGCCACTTCCAGTTGCTCCAGCAGCAGCAACAACAACAACTACATCGGCTCCAACGCCATTATCAAATGGCAGCGACATCACAAACGGTAGGCCCTACCCCTAATCTGGCTTCCGGTGTGGCCATGGGCTTGGGCACGAGCATGAGCCCGAACGTCGTCACGGACGTTTACCTCGGACATGTCAGTCGACCCGCGCCACTCCTGGCACAACCACTCTCGGCCCAGCGCGAGGCATTTATTGAACATGACTCGCAAGAGGGCTCATCGCTGATCCAGGCAAGCGAGTTTGGAAAGCAACCGCTTCGCACTCAGCGACCAATATTTGGACAAATTTCACTAATGAATGAAGCAATCTATAAATTTAAAATTCGACCAGGAGGATCCAAAAAGAATCCTCAGTCCTCGACCACAACCAAGGCTAGTACCGATGATGATTCCAGTTCGTCTAATACAAATGAACGAGCAGAATGGCTAGCCCGGGAACGAGAAAAGTTCCTCAAGGTATGTGGAGATACATGGGATCTTCACTTTACCAATTTCTGAGGGTTCTATGGGGGGGGTCAGTCTCAATAATCATGAAATACGATCATTTATACGATTTAAAAGAAAATATTTTGTCTTCTTTCCCTTAAATTGTTCGAAAATATACATGGTAAAATCAATAGTGTGGGTCGAGACCTTCACGTGATCTGACTAATCGCGAGTAGAGGCGATATTGCCTTCCTTATGAATTCGGGCACTGGCACTAGCTAGCACAATCACAGAGCACTCGTCAGATCGAGAACAATGTTACCAATATGGATACGAGCTGCACGAGGTACTCTTCCTCGGCGGAGCGGGATACGTGCGGCCACCTCTTTAAACGGATACAATCTCCAGTTAAGTGGGTTGCGCTCGTTCCACGGGTCTAGGGTTAGTCTTGATAAACCCAATGATAAAGCTCCAAAGAATGACGATGATGTAAAGAAGTCGGACAAGAAAGACGAAAAGGAAAAGGACGAGAAAAAAGAGAACCAACTGGACGAGGAACGTCATATCAGAAAAGAACTCGAAGACCGATTGAAGAAGAAGGACCCAAAAATCAATTTAAAGAATGTCAAGTTCGTGGAGATCAATGGCCAGACGGTTGCACGGTTCGCGGTAATCTCCACCGGTATAATGCTCTTATTGACTCTCTATCTTATGCAAGAAGCCAAACAAGAGAACCAACTCTCGTTCCAGGACTTTGAGGCTCAATACCTTGAAAAAGGTTTGGTGACGAAACTTACGGTGATCAACAAATTCGCAGTGGAGGCAGAGCTCGTTGATGGCGCCGTTCTGGACCAGACGTTCCGCTCCCAGTCGGGCAATCCAGCCGTCGTATTCACGATTGGATCGATCGAATACTTTGAGGATGAAATCCGCAGAGTGCAAGACCAACTAGGAATCCCCCCTGCCGAGCGCCTTCCCATTTCGTATCAAGAACGTGGCTCCTGGATCGGGTACTTGGTCCCTATTTTGCCCACAATGTTACTTATTGGTGGTCTTTGGTACATGACAATGCGTAGAGGTGGTCCTGGAGGGGCCGGCGCCGGTGGACCAGGCGGAATATTCAAGATCGGCAAGTCCAAGGCCAAGTTGTTCAATCAGGAAACTGAGGTCAAGGTCAAGTTCAAGGACGTGGCCGGATGTGATGAGTCCAAGGAAGAGATTGTGGAATTTGTGAAATTCTTGCAGAACCCACAAAAGTATGAACGATTAGGCGCAAAGATCCCTAGAGGTGCTATTCTTTCAGGTCCCCCCGGTACTGGCAAAACCCTTTTGGCCAAAGCCACTGCGGGTGAAGCCGGTGTCCCGTTCTTGCTGGTATCCGGCTCGGAATTCGTCGAGATGTTTGTGGGAGTAGGAGCGCTGCGCGTGCGTGATCTCTTCAAGACTGCGCGTGAAATGGCACCGGCAATCATTTTTGTCGATGAAATCGATGCTATTGGCAAAGAACGTGGTAACGGCAAAGTCGGAGGCAATGATGAGCGTGAAAATACCTTGAATCAATTGTTGGTGGAGATGGATGGATTCGTTGCTGAAGATCACGTTGTGGTCTTGGCAGGTACTAATCGCCCCGACGTATTGGACAAGGCATTGTTGAGGCCTGGCCGTTTCGACCGCCACATCTCTATTGACGTGCCTGACGTTGAAGGCCGCAAGCAGATTTTCGAAGTCCACTTGGCCAAGCTCAAACTCAAGACTGTGGAGGACGCTAAAGAAGATAAGGATTTGGCAGTGGCAAATGTCACTGCCTTAGCTGGCCGTCTCGGTGCTTTGACCCCTGGCTTTGCCGGCGCCGACATTGCCAATTGCTGTAACGAAGGTGCCCTCATTGCTGCCAGAGAAAATGCCAATAGTGTTGAGACCCGTCATTTCGAACAGGCGATTGAGCGCGTGGTGGCCGGTATCGAGCGCAAATCACGCATTTTACTGCCCACGGAAAAACGCACGGTCGCCTTCCACGAGGCTGGCCACGCAGTCTGTGGATGGTTTCTTGAGTTCGCGGACCCTCTCATCAAAGTTAGCATTGTTCCTCGTGGCGAGGGCGCGTTGGGATATGCGCAATACTTGCCCAAAGACCAATATTTGGTTTCGCAACAACAGTTCTCCCATCGAATGATCATGGCATTGGGAGGTCGCGTCAGCGAGGAAATACACTTTGATACCGTGACCCTGGGCGCGCTGGACGACTTCAAAAAGGTCACGCAGATGGCACAGCTGATGGTGCTGCGCCTAGGAATGTCGCCCGAGTTGGGGGAAATCACCTACGATGGCGACGACAATGGCGGCATCAAAGTGCACCACAATTACTCCGAGACCACTGCGCGTCTCATCGATACCGAGGTGAAACGCCTCATCGACGAATCCTATGTGGCATGTAAAGCACTTCTCACCGATAAACGTGCTGATGTTGATAAAGTCGCCGAGGAGTTGCACAGCAAGGAGATATTGACCCGTGAAGATATGATTCGCCTCTTGGGCCCACGCCCATTCCCTGAGCGTAACGATGCATTTGACAAGTATGTGAAGGGAAACGTCTTTGGGAGTAAGGAAGCTCCCGCATAGAGACAACGCTTGTATATAGAAACATGCACTACATTTGATTATATGAAATATTAGTAGCCCAGCGGCCCTGGATGCGCCGTTCAATGATCAAGTGAGCCATCCGAGTCACTATCATTGGGCAAATCCCATTCACAATCGCTAAATAGATCTTGCACATTATCAGAGAGAATTGGAAATGATACATCCAAGGGACTATTGGAAGGCGGACTCAAAAGAGGTATGGCGGAAAGATCAATATGCGAGATGAGAGATCTCGGGGCTGGCGGGGGTTTCCCATGCTTGTCGTTGAAATCAGGAGAAAGTTCAACTGTGGTGGTATCGATAGGACTTTTCGTGATAATTAAATCGTCTTTGAGGTCACTATTACCAGCGTCTGTAATCAGATTGCCCTTTCTGAGATCAATAGGACCAGCTCGAGTGTGGCTGACAGGTTTCTTCTCGACGAATCCAAAAGAGTTGAAGTCAACTTGACTATTGGACTCTTCCTCGGCGCGCGCGATAATACCATTCTCAGCAGAGTTGGCCTGGCCATCTGTAAGTGGTCCTGGAATCTCATGCTTGACAGAATCTCTGGCAAAATCTTTGACAAGACCGACCAGGTCATCAGTAGCGGTATTTGCAACATCAATCTCACCATGACCAGCATCAGTGAGAGCTACACTGGATTCCAGCGAAGAGCCGCGCGAGATCAGATTCTCCTCCCACTCACCACGGCCCGAAACTTCCTCGACATCACGCGGGGCAGAATCAGACTTCAAAGTTGTAGGACAGTGCTCCAGAATATGCTGTCGCCAATCATCGAAACCATGTTCAGTCATGAACCCACAACCAAGAATAGGACATAGATAAACAAATGTACCGGAGAAGCAATTTTGTGGGGCAATGCCACGATGAGCTTGCATCTGAAGGGGGTCGAGCGACGCGTGTTGGCAGGGGCCACCGCTTAAATTTATGCCACATGACACAGGCGAAGAACCTGGTACTGATATGGACAAGGGGAAATGTTCCAAGAGACGTTGTGCTTCCGCAGGGGAGGGAATGCGCGATAAACCGGTGCGAAGCTTGGTGGGGTAACCCAATGCGGCGATTTCACAGGAGTGATTAGCCAACAAGTGCTTCTTGTAGAGCTGACAATTGCCTGTACAATAACTGCAACCGTCTAGAGCACATGAATAGATACGCGTCAGGTCATAGCCAGCTAAACCAAACGGATCTTCGACAATATGGTAATTCGAATCAAAGGAATCTGTGGTGTCAAGAGGGAGAGATATGGGTGTAAGTGGGTCCCTCGAGAGCTTGGAAGAGTCGGGATTGGGTCGAACAAGAGTTTCGCGGGGTATAGATTTCGTTCGTCGTTGTTTGATGGGGGAAATTTGATCATGGCCAGTCGACGGAGGGACCTTTGAGGGTGATACATTATCTGCGTCAAGAAATGAATCGTGTTGAGAGGAAGATGGATCATGGCTTGGATGATCGAGTGCGTAGAGGGTATGATGATCCGTATTGTGATGCTTTGCAGGACCTGATGACGTGAATTTGAGCCGCTTTGTTGGACTAGAATCATCTATCAGCCGCTTTGTTGGACTCGAATCCGAAGAGTGGGATGCCAGGGGATAGTCATCAGCCCAGAGAGATTCGGTATGGCTAGGATCACTGTGGTGAAGATGACTCGAGGGATGCAGCGGCAGCGGAAGATGATCATCAGGAGCGTTCCAAATTCCACGACGATCATTCGATAGAGAAGAGAGGTGGCCGTTGTTAATGGTGATCAAGCCGGTGGCAAGGTCTATTTCATCACTCTGCGAGGCATCATCGATGTTAGAATAGCGAGCAATAATATCGGACCATTTTGATTTGAGTTTGGCAAGGTTTCTTCGTTGTAGACGGGATATCGAACGAGGGGATACTGCAGAGGAATGACGGGACTCGGGTACTTTGAAGCGCAGAGAAGAGATCGGATGATGATCCGACATGAACGGGGACACAGGCAACAGAGTTCAGGCAGGCAGACGACTAGATAGAGCAGTATCAAATGGACATGGGACCAATATTAGGAGGGTGAGCGGCTGAAAAAAAGAATGATGATTCCCATAGTTAAAAACGCCTACTTAAATCGACTGCTGAACCCAGCGGTAGTACAAAGACCACGCCTCATCTTACGGCGCAGAGATCTTGTTGTGACTAGCGGACTCCACCTCAATTATCTACTGTACTTGTACGAGAGTTATTATTGTGATCTTGCCAGCATTCTCTAAAGGCCTTCATCTCGTTCAAACACTGTCTCCAATCACCAGTGTCGGCGTGACAGAGCTGTAGTTTCAAGTTCTCCGAGTGACAACCCGTATCGATGATACGCTGATCCCAATCATCTGGAGCATCGTCATCCACTTCATTAGTCATACTAGAGGCATCTTTTGGCAACATCTCGATAGACGGTATCTATTATGTCACAGGCGGATTTTTCGTCTATACGAGGGGCAACGTTATCGGTGACTCATCCTATTGTTTAAGTAGTGTTGTAAGACACCGTTCTCAAGAGAGCCTGCAGGAGCAAGGATATAATTTATAGGTAGAGCTTCGATTTGATTGGGGCTCTCTCTTCACGTACAATTGATCTGATTTGATCTGATCGGTCTTTTCTCGCTGATCTAGCCCTTATATAATGTCATCCTTTGAACTCCCTCGTCCTCGACGATTCACGGGATCTTCAAGTAATATCGATTCCCCTCTTGATAAGGGTGCGGCTCTTCGTGATATTCATCCAAGATCCACTTTTCCCATCAATGAGTTCTCGGGCCCCATTGAATTCTCTGATCCCATTGAAATTGTTGAATCGGATCCGGAATCTATCACTTATCCTGACGGTGGTCTCGATGCCAGTCTCGTGGCCCTTGGCTCCTTCATTGGTTGTATCGTTAATATGGGTATCATCAATGCCATTGGTGCTATCCAATTGTACGTATCAACTCATCAGCTTAGCCATTTGCTGGCGACGTCCATCTCTTGGGTGTTCTCCATCTTTCTTTCTCTCACCTACTTTTTGTCGATCTTTACCGGACCCATCTTTGATGCTAAAGGACCTCGGTTTCTCTTGGTTCCAAGTACTCTTTTGATCTTTGCTGGCCTCATGGGTGCTGCCAGCAGTGTCAAGATCTGGCACTTTATTCTCAGTTTCTTCGTCTTGGGATTAGGCAATGGCTTGGGATTGACCCCGCTCATTAGCGTCATCAGCCACTGGTTCAAGAAGAGACGTGCCAATCTCACCGGAGTCGCCATGGCAGGCGGCCTGGTCGGCGGTCTTGTATTCCCCCTTTTATTGCGTTACTTATACGCCAAGTATGGATACATGTGGGCGATGCGGATCTTGGCCTTTACTTGTTTGGGCCTTATGGTCGCACCGATCTTCCTCGTGAAGGCTCGTGTATTTTCTCAACAAGATGTCCCTTTGGGATGGCAGCTGTTCAGGGACTCTTTCCGCACCCTCAAACCGAAAAAGTTGTTGCAGCCGCTCTTTGGCCTCCTGCTCTTGGGCAGAGTCTTTGCCGAGCTCGCACTCACGTTACTTCTCACTTACTATGCGACCTTTGCCATCGCTCATGGCGTGTCTGAATCCACATCATATATTCTTCTTGCAGTTTGGAACGCATTATCTATTGTCGGCCGCTTGCTTCCAGGTTATGCCGCAGACAAGGTCGGCTGTTTCAACGTCAATATTGTGTTGATGATTTTCTTCTGCATATTCTCCTTTGGATTATGGCTTCCTAGTGGCGGCAACTTGGCTGCACTCTATGCATTTGCAGTGTTGGGAGGATTCTCCACCGGCTCCATCTTTAGTCTCTTACCCGCATGCTTTGCCCAAATCACCCCTGTAAGCGAAATTGGCGCTACAAACGGCATTGTCTATACCTTTTGCGGGTTTGGTAACTTATTTGGTCTTCCCATTGCTAGTGCCGTCATTCGCTCAGGCACTCCTCATGACTATAATATGTTTGCAGTGTTTGTGGGGTTGTTAGCCGTTTTGGGCCTCGTGTTTTGGGCAGGCGCGCGCTATAAGCTTGTGGGATGGAGACTCAACTTGAGGGCATGATCGAGTGTCCGACTGCTGGGATCGATCCAAAAACATTATTCATATCCGGATCATAAACTTTTTTCAGGTTTGAAATCGGCACCTTGACGATGAACGCGTCTGTCTCGATCGCTCGCCACATGATTAAAAGGATGCTCAGATGAGGCCAACTTCTAAACGGACCTCAAGACTAGTTTCTACGCAAGACTATCTCATCTTTTGGGTGTAACTTGCCACCTCAGTATTTACTTTTACATTTCCAATTCAATGTCATTACATCCACTTGAGTCTTGAAAGATAGGGATTCCTTTACGTCCAATCGCATGATCCAGATCCAGGCCAAAATACTATACAAAACACCGAAACCCATTCAGATCCAGTAAACTTCATCCTTCAAACCTAACATCTTTTGCTGCGTACGGTGAAATTGTGACGTGAAAGCCACGACTAAAGACTGCTCCTACTGTTTGATGAATGTATATTCCGATATGCAATATGACACTGTCAATGAATCCCGTAAAGACAATCTACTTGACGAAGAATCATTTAAAATCCAAAACCACCCTTCAGGTAAGCCATGGGTTTCATTTCAGGATGCGGGCTTGCCTCGAACGTCTGAGGATCAAGCTTCCAGGGACAATTGGGATCGTTTGCATCGCGGTATCCCTCACCATCATCGTTGTCCTTGATATAATCTTTGTTTTCGGTGAAATGAATGACGGCACCCAAATTGCCCGTCGAATCACAATAGTTGGGCGCACTGAATACAGTTATGAGCCGGCCGGCGTGTTCTTGCTCGTATCCACCCATCCGAACTTCATGAGACCGCAACACTTTACGGATCTTATTTTGTAAACAGAAACGTTCGGTGATATCGGGACCAAACTGCAATCCAAGGCCACGCTTTGAAGGCGAGCGGCCATTTTGAGGTTGTGGATCGGTCCACAAGAGTTCCATTGCAATTCCGTCCCGTGGAGGCTGCGTCGCGCCCAGCAGCGGCATGCGGTTGTAAGCCTTAATATCAGCCAAAGTGATTTTATCATCGGAAAAGAGACCGCCATGCATGCACAAATACGATTGATTGATAAGGGTGGCCAAGGGCAATGCGGCGAACGACTCGGCAAACGCCTCAAACACTTTCTTCAGGTACTTGTGTTCGCACTCATCGGCGAAACCGTATGTCTTGTTCATATCGTTTGTTTCGTGGTTTCCACGATTAATATAGAAGTGGCGAGGAAATATGATCTTGAGAACATACAAGAGAAGGGCCACCTCACATGACCAAGAGCCACGGTCAACGAAATCACCGTTAAACAAGTATACGTGTTCAGGGCCAACATCTCCAAATTTCTCAAACATATGAAGCACATCGTAGAATTGCCCGTGAGTATCACCCACGACGGTGAATTTCGACGCACCATCAACAATGATCTCATCATCAGCGGGACCACCCGCAAGCTTCGAATGAGGCAACGAGACCTCGACCATTGTATTTTCCTTCGCCAAGATCTGATAAACCATATTGATGATGGCGAAAACGTGTTTCTTGGGCAACATTTTGCCATCTTTGAAGTGTTGGATCATATACTGGACATATTCTTTGTTTATACCTTTGACATCAACCGTGGATTTTCCGTCGACTTGGGTGGTGGAAATCTCTAATGAGGGGCCCGACCAAGAACTCTCAATTTGCATGCCCTCATAGTCGATCGAATCGAGGATCAGGATCCGTGAGTCACCGGCAATGGCTTTTTCAAACGCCTGTTTGCGTAAATAGTCCGTGCATTGTTTCAAGTTTTCTCTCGTGAGTTTATCATTGGGCATGGATGCAAGAACTCTGCGGAAACACTGTTGGGCATCCTTGTGACGGACCATGGCCATAAGCGCCACGCCACGACGATAATGGGCCTTTGTCATACCGGCATCAAGGGCAATAGCACTATCGCAATCGGAAAGGGCCAGCCCGTAGTTCTCGAGCTTGATGTGAGCGTGAGCACGATTACTAAAGAAAACCGGGTTCAGCGAGTCCAATGAAATGGCCTCCGTATATGCATCCACGGCCTCCAAGATCTTATTTTCCTTCAACAATGCATTTCCGGCATCTTTGCGCTCAACGGCAGAGACTAAAGACATTCGTCAAGAGTCAAATCAATGTCAAAGAACTATTGGCGTGAATCACTTGTGAAAAACACATCGAAAGCCAGAAATTTTCGTTCAAATTTGATTCGATAGCTTACATGAGGATCCCCGGTCACGTGAAGTGGAACTGAGTACCGGGACTCCTAGTAGCATTGATTACCGAAACTCTTTAAGTGGCACTGATTACCGAGACTCTTCTAGTAGCATTGACCACCGAGACTCTTTTAGTAGCATTGACTACCGAGACTCTTCAAGTAGTCTAAGAGTGAGTAGTGAAAGTATGAGTGGTGATTTTTTTCAGCTTACATATTTCGCGCCAACATGGCTCGAAGGCTGAGGATGCAAGTGAATTTAGGTGGTCATAGCAGTGAGCTGTGCCTTTGCCTTGAAGACATCGGGTACATCTTATCGCGTTTGAACCATTGTGCCCTGATTACACAGTATAAATCTTATCATAATCAAATCAAAGATCCATTACGTGATTTAGGGCATATATGAGGGCATGGATTCCATTACGAAAATCAACTAGTAGATTTCTCAAGGTGAATTCAGGAAGAGGTTGCGCACAGTCAACTGTGTAGCATTTTAGGACACCGCCTTGTCCGGAGTGGTATATTTGATTCGATAGCTCACATGTGGAGCCCGTGGCACGTGAAGTAGCACTGAGTCCCGAGACTCGTTTAGTAGCACTAACCGAGTCTCTTCCTATAGCACTGAGTACCGAGACTCTCCCTACAGCAATGAGTATCAAGACTCTTTTAGTAGCACAAAGTAACAAGACTTTTCAGTAGCACTACAAGACAGCCACCTGCCACAAATCTTTGAACTTACAATACTTTTATATCAACAGATCGACTATCAACTGATTTTTTTTCTCATTCTGCCCCACTCTTCTTACTGAAGAAGCCTCAACCCAGAAGCAGTGGCACCGATCGCGGTGATTTGGGTGATTCGACAAATCTCTCCACGATGTTCGGGGCGGTACTTTGCGCCAACCAATTTCTCCGCAACGCTGGGTTCACCAGCATAGATCGGCGTGTGTGATGCCGCACATATCTCAAACTCGGCGAAGGGATCAAAGTCAATCTCCACAGCATCGGTAGCGACCGAGTCCGCCTTCGCCTTGATTTTGAGCGCTTGTTCGGCGCGTGGACCCGTCGCAACGATTTCCAAAAGTTGCTGCGCGAAATACAGCGCGCTCTGGTAATTCTGATGGCGGAACAGTTGCGTCATCGCTACCTGCAACGCATTCATCCGATGAGGCTTTTGCAATTGCGCGCGTGTGAAATAAGCGGCCAACTCCAAGTTGCGGCGGACATTCTCCGCGGGCACCGCGCGACGTTCCAATTCAATCAGTAATCCCAATATGTATTCGCGGCACATTGTCAAGACCGTAGCACACTTGGCGCTTTGCTCCTCATCGTGCACGACCGAGACGGTCACCGTGTAAATGATTTTACGGAACTGAGCGATCGCAGCCTCAAGGTTATTGCTCTTAAAGTGCTTGAATCCCAACGCCAACTCCTCGTCCAATTGATCGTATCCGGGCACGAGCGGTACCAGCACATCCTCATCATCATCTGCACGCACATGTGCGCGCATCGCCGGCAATCCAGGAACGCCTGGCAAGAAGAGCTTGGACGACAGGTATACCTGCATGAAGCGTTCGCGCAATGGGTTGAAATCAATCACACCGACCTGTTTGCTGAGCAACGAGGCGGCCTGGTCAAACGCGCCTGCGGCAACGAGAGTACCGGGGGCCTTGGCGTTGCTGAGCCAGACCGCAACCTCACCATCAGGCCCGGAGACTTCGTTCTCTGCTGTGATGGCAAGATCTTCAAGGTGCAAATCGTCATCCAAGTCCCATGCGCCTTCATCTTGATTTTCAGGGTCAATGTCAAGATCGGCGTCCATATCGAACTCGGCATTTCCAAAGGATGATGGCGCCTCGAGCGCCAGCGACTGCGTTCCTTCCTCAATGAGTTCGGAGGTGGTACCGTTGATCATTGCCGATTCAAAGAACAGGACTTGCAGCTCTTTGAGTGGCCAGTTGCTAAGTCGATCCTCAACAGGTTGCGGCGGCGGATTAGGTTTGCCCATTTCTTGCGGCAATTCCACTTCCAGCTCCGATATTCCAGCCTTGTTCAAGATCTCGGCCGCAAGCTCATCGAAATGATGCGTCTTGGCCAATGTAAACGCAAGCGGCAACATTCCAGCAGCGACAAAGGCCTCGACGCGTTTGCGCACGTCATTATCGTAGAAAGTGTTCTGGACCAAAGCAGAAACGTCACCACGGTGTTCGGCAATAGCCGTCATCTTGGAAAGGCGCTCGGTATCACCTTTGATCAAGTATACGAACGAGAGTTTCTCGAAAAGGTGACGTTGCTGGTACGCATACTCGACCACATCCAAGTTTCCATACACCAAGGCTTCCTGGGCCAAGCGGTCCCATACAACAACCTGGTTCAATTGCTTGGCCATATCGAGTGCCACGTCCAAGTTGCCGCATTCCAAGGCCAAATCGAAGCGGGTCTCAGGATCTTCAACGAATTGAAGAGCGATCTCGGGAAAACCCTTCTTCTGCAAGTATCCAATAATGTTTTGGCCGACCAAATTCGAACTGCGGATAATACGCAAAACCTCACCAAAGTTTCGGTTCACCAACAGTTTCTTGAATCTGTATTCAGTAGGATCGATAGAGATTTTGCTGACGGTGCCTTCGCGGGTCAAAACATAGACAACGGGCCCTTCCACCTTGCAGATGTAGATTGTATTCTCCACCGTCTTTATAATACCATTATCTCCATTCAACAAAGTGTATTTGATATGGTTCAAGGTAGAGTAGAGCAAGACCCCCAGATCATCCCACGCGGCACTCTTGATGCGGATCGTCTCGTGCATTGCTGTGACCAACTCCAAGTCCTTGGTGGCAATGGTGATGGTATGTTTTGAAAGCAACGCCACGTGGGATGCATCGTGCAGCCACACCGCATACTTGACGTTGTTCACCAGCAATTCAGCTAAATGCTTGCGTTGTTGAACATCATAGCAGACCACCGAGCTCAGTTTGACCAAAAAGACGCGTCCGGGACCGGCATAAAGCATGTCGGTGACCAGCAGGTCCAATTGAATGGTCTTTGTGGTGGAGTTGGACATGTCCTTGACACACAAGGTGTGAGAGGCAGTGACGAAGGTGACGAAACGGTTGCGTGAGATGAAGAACGCGGCGTTGGCCTCGCCCAGATGGGTGCTGGTGGGTTCGATAGCGCCAGCAGCGTGTTTGGGTAAGGATACCAATTCATACTTTGACAGCGATTTATCGCCATGCACAAGCACCACCGATGAATCGGTGGGGTTGTACAGCAACGAGCGCATAAACGTCCATGGTTTGCCTATCCGCTTGAGCAGTAATAAGGGCGGCGAGGTGCTGGGGTCAGCGAAATCGAGCAGATGCAATTCCTTGTTTGCGTCAACGTACAACAAGCGGTTCTGCACGACGGCGTGGGCGGGTCTTTCGCGCTCCAACTTGAACACCATGATTCCGGAATCGTGACACGAGGCAAACAAGTTCATGTGCGGGTGGCAGGCCACGAGATAGATGCGGTCGTGCTCGCGGCGGAATTGCTTAATTGGCGACCGGGTATTCATGTCCCATACACGCATGGTCTTATCGTCCAGTACGGAAATGATCACGTCCTGGTGCGGGTGGAACACAGCGCACAAGACATTACCAGTGTGTCCGCGGAAGGAGTCGACCTCCCAAGCGTTGTGGTCAGTCATGCGCCACAATTTTGCGACCCGGTCATCACCAGCAGAAACAATAAGAGGTTGCGTGGGGTGAAACGCGGCCCAGTTGACACCCTTATCGTGACCTTCCAAGACGAACTTGACGACTGCATTGACATTACCAAAAATATCTTGCTGAGGCAAAGGTTGTTCATCAAAGGGACGAGCGGCCGAGGGAGCGGAGTGCTTTTTGCGCAAACCGGAAATGTCCCATACGCGAACGGTCTGATCCAATGATGCCAGCAAAAGGAGGTCCTTAGAAGGGTGGAATTGCGCCAGCATGACATAGTGGTTATGACCAGTCAAGCAAGCGATTTCCAGGCGGTTTTGCCAGTTCCAAATACGAATGGTCTGGTCATCAGAGCACGATAAGATCCAGGGCAATTCATGGTGGAAAGAAACTGTGCGGACATAATCCAAGTGTCCCTGCAACGTGAAAATACATTTGCGAGAAGTAAGGGACCAGACCTTGACGGCATAATCGTCACCACCCGAAACGAAAAGTGGTTGCGTCGGGTGGAAGTCCACCAGGCGAACAGGACCAGTATGACCTTCGAAACGATCAATCAAAGTGCCCATGCGGTAATCCCATAATTGAATTGTCAGCGAAGCAAGTGATACAAGTACCCATGGTCTCACGGGATGAAAGGCCACCCCTTTAGCGCGAGACAGTTTCGACTCGAACTTTGTAAGTAACTTCATATCCCAATTACTTGAAAGATTGACACTATCAACGTCTTCCTCACACTTAAGACTATCTGTTTCAAAAGGATTATAACCACCTGAAGTGTCGACAAAAAATGGTTGGTTGTTCTTTACGGACTGTTCGGGTTTTTTTCCCCTCCCATTTCGTCCAAGGAGAGCGCTACCATCATTTTGTCACGTGCATGGGTCGGGGGGGCCATTCGCTCAGTATGTAGCACTTGAAGGTAAGGTTTATCGAAGAAATATAGTGTCATATGTACTTTAGCAGATCATGATTACTGAGCCGGCGATAAGCGCCCAAATTGTCCATGATAAATTCTTTTTCACGCTGTTCGAATCACCCTTTTTAGTCAGGTCCAGCAGTCCTTGGTTGGCGCTTTGCACAAATCCATTAGAATCATCATACGCACTGTTGGTGCCTTGACCTTGGTCTGGCCCTCCATGAGCAGTGCCCGTGGCAACATTGAGGGTGTTCGTCTTGACAATCGTCAGAACTTGGCCTCCCAGCGTAACCACCGTTGTCAGTTCATGGTCGGGACTAGTGCCATTGAAATTCCCCGGATTGTTTCCATCAGCATCGTTTCCACTGAGCCATGTGGGCTTATTCAGAAGAAAAATGTCCTCAGTATATCCATCTGTCAGATTATACATGAAAGCATCGAATTCTTTCAGCGGATACCGCGAGTCCGTGATCTTGCCTAATGTCAGCGGTAACTCATACGCAGTCACCAGCACATTCTTGAGGTAAGCATAGTAGTATCCGTATTGCTGAATATCCTGCAGATTCCAGTCGATCGGTCCACCTGCCCAAGCGACCGTGCCCGGGGCATTAGTACTACCACCACCAGGCCACAAGGACATTTGAATCCGCGCAGGGGTCGCAGGATACTCATATCGTTTCAGGGTGGCGTTGTAGGTGTCGTTGCGATTCAACACACGCACGACCTGGCCATCGACAAGCCACTGGACTGCGTCGGGTTTCCAATCAAGCTCATACGTGTGCCACTTTTCAAAGACGTTATCCATAGAGTGATTACCCAGGTTCGTCCAATTCAAAACACCCAAAGAGTAGTAATTGGTCTGGACTTGACTGAGATTATAACCCACAAACTCCCAATCGACCTCATCCTGCACGTCCGAGAACATAATAAAGGCAGTGATTACACCAGCACCATGAGACGATTTGAGCGTGGCCTTGACGTTGCCGTAGAATAAATACTTTGAAGAAGAGAGAACGGTTCCGCCCGAGTTAGCAGGCATCTGTAACAAGAGCGCGTCCAGGTGCAGGGCCACGGCGCCAGTATAAAGCCAATCAGTCTTCAGCGAGTTCCCGAAATAATTATCCTGCAACAAGACATGATCCAAAGAATCAAACTTCGTTTCAAACGACAGCATGATTGGCATGGGCATGCACAGGGTCAAGTTATGGGAATACCGCACGTCACACCCTCCAAGACATACACCACCCAGTCCACAAACACCATATTGCAGGCAACAAGGTTTCAGCGACGGACAGTGGCTAGTGGCATTACAAGTAATACCGTCCAGATCAGCCATGACTCCAGATATTAGGGTAGAGAGGGTGATCGCGATAGCGAGAGCGATCCCATTGAAACGGATCATTTGAAATTGAGGAAACGGAGGAAACGAAGGAAAACGCGGTAGATTCAACGGTAGGAAAAATAAAGCAGTGTGAATTCCAAGCGCCTATTTATATATCAAGAGCTTTCTCTCAAATCTTAACTCACCAACTTCTCTGCTCTTTAACCTTCAAACTTTTAGAGTGCCTTCAATTTAATTTTTTTTTTTTGCCTACTCCGATTCTATTTCAGGATGTAACATATATTTATATGCAGGTATCGTCTCAACCCTCATGGCGATTGGTGAAGAATGAGTACATGTTTGGTTGATAAACAGATGGTTGATCGTAGATGAGAGGCTGGCCGGTTTGTGTTTGTGTTGGCGTTTGCATCTGTTGGTCTTGTGGTTGCTGAGATTGCGGATGATGTTGGGATTGCAAGGATTGGGTTTGTTGGAATCGTCCTGGATGTGGTGGTTTTGGCGGCACATTCCGCACATTCTCTTCGAGGTTCAATCTTCCCATATCCGGATGAACCCGATCTAATATTTTCTGAACGTATTCAACTAGTTGTCGGTATGTGCTGGCTCCTCTAGCAATACCGCCCCGGTACGCTGGCCATTTCTCACGATGGAACTCGGAAATCTCCATCGCAGCCTTTTGTCGTCGCGCCTCGGTCCCTGCTACCGACGCAACCTTGCTTTTGACTTGGCTATTATGACGCAACACCTGCCAGATTCTTTCGATTTCAGTCACCAAGTTCTCCTGCTCCGCCTTGAGTCCCGATAATTGTTCTTGAAATTTCGCAAACTTTGCGAGCTCCGCCGGGAAAATCTCTTGCTCAATTTGCTCATGATCCTTACTCTTGCTGTTGAGTACAAGAATGTCTCCGATATCATCATTGTGCGTGGCGGCTTTCAATTCATCAAGTAGTTGAATTCTGCTGGCCTCGAGGCCTCGCATATCCCGGAGTCTATCCAGGACTTGTTGTATCCGAGTTTCGACCTTTTTGTCGTCATTCCCACTACCATTTCCAAGATCAACCAAACTAGGCTCGTCTTCCACTTTTTCTTGGGGTCCTGAAAATAATGATCTGAATTCTGCCAGATTAGGACCTTCGCTTAATGCCTTGAATACGCTCAGGTCATCCGCCAACGCGAAAAGTTTGTTATCAAAACCCTGGCCATCAAGCAATGACCGTTGAGCACGCCTAATCTCTTCAAAGATCTCATTGGATGCGCCATTTGCACTGGCCTGTTCCTTGGCTTGAGCCAATTTTTCATAAATCTCCTGGCGCAATCTCAAGATCTGTAATCGACTATTAGTCACTTCAGGTGCGGCTCCACTCACTTCATTGGCAATTCTAATGAGATCAGGAGGAATTTGCAGATCGCTAGCCGCAGCAAACGCTTGCTGGATCTCCACGAGCGATTGCGGAAGACCCAAATATTCCAATGTCAGCGCCGCTTGTTCGCTAGCCAAGCTGGCGGAATCGCGCGCATCCCGCAATAACTGGGCCTTTTGTTCCAGGTATATGCTCAAAAGTTCGTGTATTCTCACCGGCACAACACTATGCAAGAACAGCCGGTAATTGCGGTCGTTGATGGCGCGATTCACAGCGTTATTGTGCATTTCCCCCTTGCGGCAACTGACAAGTGCTTTCACCGCGGGTAAAGTCGCTTGCAGCGGCACGAGCTCATGATATATCAAGTCATTATCACGAGTCAAATCCATGAGTTTGATGTGGATCAGATCCTTATGTGATTTAAAAAGATCAAGCAATCCATATGCGGAGCCCCGTTCATAGCTCAGAACAGAACTCATCAACTCAGACAGGACCTGGTTCACCGTAGACTGTGCTTTTTCGAAATATCCTAATGCCTCTCCATACTTTTTCCCAGCTTCGAGTGTTAATGCATAAAAGTATTGAGCGAACGATTCATAGAATATACTCTTGAATCTGATTATTGCTGGCCAGCTCTTGGGGATCATGGCCTTTACTTGGACAGATTGACCTGATGCCTGATCAGTCCCCAAAACAGAATCGGCTTCAGATTCAGAGTCGGCGTTACTCTCGCTATCCTTGGATTCCACGTCAATGTCCAAGAGTGAGTAGCACTGACCATACTGTATTGCCGCACTGCTAGCAAGCTTACTGACCAAAGAATTCTGTTTCTGCTCTAGATCTGTGCGTACAACTTTGAGCAAGAACAATTCTTGCGCTTGAGCAAGCATGAGCTTCTGGAGGAATTCTAGCGTCTGCTTCTGCATATCTGCCAGCGGGGCATGCCAAAACTCGGTGAGATCATCAAACACCCCAGCAGCATCTTGTAGATGCCCAATAGCAAGCTTGACGCTGTCGTCACTACTTTCACTCTTGGCTAGGGCACACAGGTCGCGATACGCGGCATGAGCACATTTCGAAGCCACTGCGGCCAAGTTGAAAAGCGTGCTTGCCTTCTCAAACGGTAAGGCTCGTTGGGAATGGGATTGCAGGGGATCGAACGCATCGTGCCACACAAACTCAATCCGTTTTGACCGGTTGACGGTATCGAAAGGGACCTTCAAGTCCAAGAGCTCGAGCTGAGAATAGTAATTGTACAAGGCCGCGAACCCATCTTTATCTGCGGGTGCATCCCTACAAGCCTGACGGAGTTGATCGAATGAACTTACATCACTTCGGATCTCAGAGGTCTCACCATATAACGAATCGAGAAAAGAGTTGAGTGGTTTGGCCCATTTCACTTGTTCGGTCTTCTTCAGAGGTACCGTCAAAAGAAGCGTGGTCATTTCAATTGGATCTATCTGTTTTTACCAGGCAACTCTTGTCACCGCCTGCCTTTCAATCGCGCCTCCCTCCCCCCACAGTGAAATTGACGGCCACTTGGTATCGATGATTATGTAAGAGTACAAACTATCCGGCTGCAAGTGCTTTGGGTGGATCTGCAACGGATGCTACTTTAACACACACTGTGGTTGTAGTCTTGCCATACTGAGTGTAAGCAATTCTCTGAGGCGCTCTCTTAGATCTCTCGTACGATCAATGTCCCGTCTGTACTGGTAGTTGTCAAGATAGGAAGCTGTGGATGGACTGCGACGTTTATCACCGTCCCCGAATGTCCAGAGTATTTCGAGGAGACTAGCCCATTCACAGTATTCCATGACACTGCGCAGTGATCTGGATTCTCTGTTCCCGAATATACTTGCGATCCATCACCACTAAAACAGGCCTTCACGAGCCACATTTCTCCTCGGGACTGTGATCCTATGTATGAGACGGGCGTCACTCGAGTTTGATCTTGTGCAATTGTCTCGCGCGTATTTATCACCCGTAGTGTCCCATCCATATATCGTACTGCCAACGCCGTCCCGTCATGACTCGAGGCGAGCGACGTGATGGATTCGTCGTGGCCCTTGACTGTCCAGATGGGTTCGGCAGTATGTCGTGCATCGTACGCCTTTATCTCCAGGTCGATCCCGCCCACAAAGAAAGTATCTCCCCTCGCATTGAACGTTGTGCAGAGAATGGGAGATTCGCTCGCAATCTCCGCAACACTTTTCTTTTCACGCTCATCCCACACACGCACGCTTCCATCATCGCCTCCAGATACAAGCTTGTTGTCGCCACCCACATCCAAGCAGTTGACAGGTCCCAGGTGTCCAGTGTGTTTGCATAGTCTAGTGCCGCGCTCCGCATCCCATGTGGCCACGGTAGAGTCCGCACTCGATGTAGCAAGGACTAGAGGAGATCTGCTCCATTTCACAGCTGTCACTGCCAGTTTATGGCCGGTGATTGTGCCTAGACAAGCATTGTCGGCATCCACCGGCAAATTCCATAGTTTGACCAGTTTATCAATACCTCCCAGGGCAATCACCGAGCCATCATCATTGAAATCGCAAGAGAGTACAGCGCCAGAATGTCCCTCAAGAACAACAACAGGTGCATATAGTCTATCTCGAGCATTAGCATTCACCGCCGCATCCTCGTGCTGCTTGCGTAGCCTCGATTCCATTACTACTCCTCTTAATTAGTGTGATGCCCGGGGCTCCGATTAGCACGTGAATTCCCCTTATAAAAGGTATTCGGGTCGCTCAGAGACTATTGTACCGTAACATCTCTTTCAAGAGGTGTTCACGTCTCACGATCCAACAATTCTTTCCAACTTGCATACAAGTTCATAAATATCTTTGTGAGACACTCATTTTCGATTTCGGTTTACGCAATATAGATCTATAAGGAACCTTTCGGCGATTTTTCTTAATCACGACAAATACTCATACAGATTGCCATCGACTCTTTGAATGTACTGCTTTTCGATCAAATGATCAATCACCCGCTTGATATCAATGATCTTTGCCCGGAATCGAGTCGCCGTTTGAGGTAGCACTTCATTGATCAAATCGTTGTGTGCAACCACCTTACGTGACTTCATGATCCGCACAATACATGCCAGCAAGTAATTCTTGCGGGTCTCATCAATTTCAGTTTGTGCCTCTTCCTGCTCTTGTCGCGGCTCATTGGTCTTGATGGCCAGGATGAAATTCACCCGGAGTTTGCGCAGCTTATACTCCGTGACCATGGTCAAGATTGTATTTGCGTTTGACGCATGTTCAGGCCCCGATGGCAGTTGCTCGATCAACTTGTATCGCGTCAATGGCAACAAGTGGGCGTCGAAAATGTGCTGACTGGTTCCCACAAGTGCATGCAAGTCTCGCACCAGATACAGGTTCTGATGATTGAATGCGAGAATGATCATGAGCTGAACATTGCTCACGGTGAATAAGAAAGGCGGTTTATCTGGCTTCGACAAGTGCGCCTTGATTTCGGCACGGCCATGGTTCCAGAGCCATTTCAATTGCCGGCCCAGGTGTTTGGCGCCATATGCGTCAACAGCCTCGGCAAATGGCGCCTCGAGCTCAGGTGCCACTCGCAAATCATAATCGCTCAGGTGTGTGAACGGCCACATGCTATGCGCAAGTACAAGCGGATAAAAGTCGCGACAAGCCAGGCCAGCAATGCGGTCCTTGACTGCGAGCCGCAAGTCTTCACTAGCCCTCATGTCAGAAAACATTTTTGTCATTTTCAGTGTATACTCCACCAGGTTTGCTTCTTGTAAGAGCTGGATAATACTTTCTTCCATCTCGTCCAGCTTACAATTGCCATTGATGAGTCGCTTTGCCAACATGCGTCGGTAATATTCTTCGAACGCATCTTTATCGCTGACAAACCGGAAAACCGTCATCATTTTCTGCGCCAGCATGTCGGCGGTCGTCACCTGTTTGCTCGAAGCCTTGAGAAATGCATCAGCATACTTTGCCAATATATCGGGTGTGCGCGATGCCAGCTTGGCCGTTGGCATGGCTATAGCATTATTATTGACAAAATGGCGGCACGCATCGTCCAATGCGCGGATGAATCGAGGATCATTATCAAGACTAGTCGCCACCACTTCATTGTACTTGTGAAAGATGCTGATAAGCGTATCGACATAGGCCCTAGGGTCAACAACGCTTGGAGCGAGTTTGCGTGTTGGTCCTGGTCCGGCTTGGCCGGTAGCTGGGCCCGCGGCATGAGCCTGTTCAATAGCACTCTGTTTCAACTGCTCGATTGCCTTGGCAGCCTGGTCTTTGATGTATGTTTGCAACAACTCTGCCAAAGGGTCAAGAGTCGCGGGGACGCGGTTGAGGAGTCGGTACATTCGCTGCATATGTTCCGACTCGTTTTGTTCGAGCAAGTGCAAGAATTGCGCATACATTTGCGAAGCGTGCTTTGAGATAAGCTCGTGATTCAAAGTCTCGAGCAACAGCTTCTTAGTATGGTCTTCCAAGTAGTTGTTCGAGCGAGCAATCTCCTCGCTGAGACGTGCCTCGCATCGAATCATATAGTCAACAACATTATTATTAGCAAGGAATGATTCTGACTCTTTCGCGTAGTATTTTGCTGTTTCCTCCAAGAACTTCATTTCAAAGAACGAGACATAAACCACCAAGTTGGTTTTCCTGAGGTCTTGCACATCAATTCCCAAAAACACCAAAGACTTTATGGCGGTGGAGATAAGGGTCAGATCGACGATTTCAGAGTTGCGTTGAGCCTCTATCAACTCAAGAATTTGTTGAATCAAGACTTGGGAATTCTCGGAAAACATCTCGGTTTTCCACTTGATAAATGCCAAGGTATTCACATCATAGATATCGCGACGACCATCCAGGCGTTCCTTTTGAACCCAGTACCGGTTCATGTAATCGAAAACATTGTTCAAGTAGCGGGCTCCCATGGTGAAACGTTTCCACTTGCGTACGTAGAATGCAAGAAAGGGCTCGTTCGGAAGCTTATGCAGATCGCGAATATGACGCAGCAAGTAGGCGTCCAATTTCGCATAGATCTCCGATCCTGCTAGCGAATAAGAGTTGGAGGGGTCTCTTGTCAGGTCCAGATTTCCACGCCTGGACTTGTTGACGCAGAAATTGAACACTGCAGTGTAACAATTCATGTACATTTTAGGGGTGACCCCAACGTCATCGTCATTGTGATTGTCGCCGCCACCACTTGAACCCAAAATACAATCCAAGCCCGGCTCAATGAAAGACCATGTCGCCGCAAGGTCGGTGGATACTGGAAGGGACATCTAAGACTTGAGAAAATTAGGAACGCCTCTCTATCAAAGACCAAACGATCAATCTCTCGCGCTCGTAAACTTGACCCCTCCTTTCTCTTTCTCTCGCTTTCACGCTTCCTCCGTACCGCACCCTAATTGTGACCGCACACTTTTCGAGTTTGGCACGTGCCCCACATACCCTTGGTTGAAGGTCTTTATACTAAAAGGATTAGATATATAGTGTATACACGATATAGATGAATGTCCTTGTCTGGCTCTATTATGATCTGTATTCTGGCCACCGTTTTGAAATGCATTTGACATGTGATCAGATTGTATGAGATGAAAGGAGTGGAGATCAGCAAACGGTGCGGCAATCGATTCATTTTCTTTGTACCATTTATATACCAATCTCTTTAATCTAGCCTTGGCCCAGGTACACTCACGCGATCAACCACCCGCACAATGCTTACGGTGAAATTAAGCACCCACAAGCACAACAGTACAAAGAGGAATGCCACCAATGCCCGTTGTCGCCGACATATGTTGAGTATCTGTGGGAAGAATTGAGTATACCCATCAATCACTGACGAGTGAGCAGGTCGACACACCCATTCGTCGGCAAATAAGGTGTTGAATGCAAGCAGCAAATTTGCCAGCGAGAATATGATAAAGAGGAGATCGAGCATGATTAGCTTCATTTTGCCGAGCGGATCACGAAGCCCGAGCGGCTTGCCACTATATTCGTCGTAGCCAATATAGACCACATACACCACGGCGACGCATTGTACCGCCACAGCCATGATTGTGGACGGTTGTTGAGCGACGGCCCAGCCATCATGGTTGCGTGAATAGACAAATACCGTACATGCAAGGCCCAACGCACACAGGGAGAATAATAGAATGAGAATACGCAAGAATAGTGGGAGAAGCGGGTTCATCAAGAACATGCGGCGCATTGTGGGGAGAAGCTCTGCCCGCTTGGCGTCGGACATCCAGTAACCAGCCTGAGATCTGAGCCGTGGCTTTTCGGATTCTCGTGTGGGAGCAGAGTGCTTTGGCCGCAACCAATTTGGCACGAACCAGAACTTTGTGCCCTCGGTGAACGTATCTTCATCATCATTAAAATCATCGACCAAAGCCTCGCGAAGCCTGGCATCGCCTCCCCAGGGCGTGGAGAGATCCGCTTGGTGAAGGCCTTTCTCCGGCTGCGAATCATATACCCGGGGGGCAAGCGTGGGGTCGCGGACAGAGTCCAGGAGTTTGAGCCAGTCATTGTCTAAGCGATCAACGTAATAATCATGGGCGAATGTCGAGTGATCATCTCCAGTATGGCTAGAACGGTCACCAAGCTTGGAAAGCAGCGTGCTGGAATCGCCAGGCAGTCCCTTGAAATGTGGCCGCGTAAGAGTATCGAGAACATAGGTCGGAACAGTATTGCAAAGGTGGTTGTATATTCTTCCCGAGGTGGTCAAATCGGAGAAATCGGAGAAAGTATGCTTGTTCCCTTCGACATCCTCATTGCCCTTGTTTCCCTCCAGGTTCAGAGCGCGGGTTGAAGGGGCCATACGATTGGGGTTCGGGTAGTATTTACACAGAGCAATGTTAGGATTAGTATGCCTAACAGTGGGTCAGTCATGCAGGAAAACACGACGTTGTCCTTAACGGACTGTCAAAATATTCTGTTTTATTTCAAAGGGTGTGTAATCGATCAATTTGTGCGTGCTATAGATTGACCACTAGAAGGATGAGTATAACCGGCGATGGAGAAAGATAAATGTCTTTTGAAGATACAGACGTCAAATTTGACGGATGGAGTGTCTGTTTTCTTCCTCTGGAGGGAGTGCCTGATCTTGAAACACGACTCAAATGCTGAAATAAATTCAAATTTTAAACAGTTTATTCAGCGATGAATGATCAATAATTGATGCCCCGAAACATCTCCCCAGACTTTCATAACTCTCTTATTTATGAACTATCATGGAATTACTACAAGTGTGGAGTGCCCCTGAGGCTTTATCTCGCTAATACTAACCTCCCGACCTCTCTTCAATTTCATTTGACACAAATCCCATGTGTTTACTGAAACATCCTTTCTGCAACAGTAGATAACGAGGTTCGCCGCATCTCGAGCAATCTTCTCATCACTCGCCTTCAGCAATCATATTTTGTTTAGCCCAGCGCGCTTTCTTCAACATAGAACGATTGAGCCCCAGAAGTGCGTTTAACCCTGAATTCAACCCCGCCACTCATTTTTTCGATCTCAGTCTCGAGCCACCTGACGATTTTTACCCGCCCTCACCTTGCTAATGATTCGATCCACTATCAGAAACAGTAGGCTCATCGGTCTCCGACCGTCATCATCATCATCATCATCAGCATCAGCATCATCAACACCACCCCCATCATCGATAGTTCCCCACAAACTATTCGTGGTAGCGATTCCGATCACCACACATCGCTCATATATCTATTGCCATCATGATCTGAACGTACTCTCCCTTGCTCGCCTCAATCGAGTTCCGTGGATTATGCGCATGGATGCAAAGGCTATCTCGTTAGCATCCAAAGGCTGGCAAAAAATCTCCCTGTCATCAAGCTACATCAACGTACAGATTACTAAATTGGTGCGCAGATTGTTAGACACAATCCCATACGAAGAGCACTGTGTCGCGCTGTTCCCCTCCAAGAATGCCATGATCCGTGAACTCGCTAGGGACTCTCCGGACTCCCCCAGCCAACTCACATCCTTGCTGCTCGATGCTTCCGACGTCAAACTGATCCCTGTGTACTATCCGTCATCTCAAAAACAGCAGCTCATAACCTCTGAGCTTGATCGCTTCGCGCGCTTAGACCTGTACCATCAAAAGTATGCATGGCTCTGTGCCATTGGGATTCCATTGACATTGCCTCTCGCCTTAATCCCGCTCGTGCCCAATGTTCCCGGTATTTACTTGGCTTATCGCCTCTACAGTCACGTCAAGGCAATGCTCGGAATACAGCACCTCAAGTATTTGGTAGGCAATTCCCATGCCCAATCACACCTTCGACTCGTGCCTAGTGAATCAATGCAGCTCGCATGTACCTTCCCGACTACAAGTGAAGAAACCATAGTGCTCACGCACAAAGCAGCCTCTCAGATATGTGTTGATTTTGATCTTCCCCATCTCAAACTCGACTTGATCAAGGCCATTCGCCAGGAACTGGACCGTTTGCAACTCACCAGGACTTGAGCCCTAATCGAGAGCCAATAAATCACGTGAAAATGTTACCGAGAGTAGCCCAAAAAAAACGTTCAATCACATGACCGCAACCGCGGCGAAAAAGTATAAAGCGTCACTCGCTCGGCCCACCTCAACTCGCTCGCCCCACATTCGTTTGTTTCAACATGAGAAATAAGTGGAGAAAAAAGAGAGTCAGAAGACTTAAGAGAAAGAGACGGAAGGTTAGAGCTAGATCCAAGTAATCGGACATGACGCTTCTCCGTTTCTGTTAACCACAATTGATGCCGTTCTTCTCCCATACTTTCCCACCGCAAATCATTTTGCTGGGCGCCGCCGGTGAGTGGGCCCCGTGTGCTATACGCATATCGTACCCGTTCAAATGAGGGCGCGCCTATACGGTGTTTGTTCAATTAGCAGAACCTTTGAAGCCTCTAGTTTCTAGTTCTATCACTGTCTTTAAAAGACACTGTATATAGTCTTTTTCAATATACGGCCGATAAACATTACTCTGAATCGTAATCACGGAGCCTTGCAGGTTCCCAAACTGTTGTCGATCCTTTCTCATCATGATAATGGCATTGGAAGCTGAGATCAAGTGTGTGGAACTTGAAGGTGCCGCTGCTGGTAGCGCCCGTGGATCCTGCATGAATCTCAACTGTGGCTGCAAAATTCTGATATGGAGAAGCACCATTTGCTTATAGTCATCAATTGAAGCCACAAGACTATCCTTTCAGATGCCTGGTGACACCACAATTGAGCCCATGTTTCCTCTTACTCTGATACTGTGCCCTGGGGCAGGTTTGGCTGGGCCAAACAGCAGGGCTCCCCTGTGCCCACCGGCTGCGAATCTCCTCTGCAAGAGTGCTGTCCAGTTGCACGCCCCTTACTCAACTTCGAGTGTACATGTTGAGCCCTTCCAGTACTCCCCCAATGCTATGGCATATGTCGCCCGCCAATCTCCCAAATCCGATACTCCTCTTTCTGGCCTGATGGGACGCACCCCTACGTGGTATTCGCGCATTGACCCTATGGCCCCACATGAACCGCCTTATCCTGTCGAGTCAATACTTGCTCCGCCTTCTCGCTGCTACAGGCTCAATTCATGGCTGGGCGTGCGCCAGAGCTCCCTTGCACTCCACATGGAAGAACGCTACCACCGCTTCCGTCCCAGCGACCTGGAATATAATGAATTGGCACCGCTCGGCAGACATCCCTATCAGCAACAACGCGAGATCCCTCACTTGCGAGCCAGTCCTAGTATGCGTTTTGCTCTTAGAGTACGACACTGGGTGACAGGAACACAGCCCGAACTCGAACAACCAGACCTTGAGCAAGGGCCGGTGGCGACAGAATACGAATCCCGCCTCGCGCAAATCCCCCACAGGACCAACAGTTCCGACCTGATCATGGCTCATCCAGCTGGCCCTGTACGCACCCGAACATCGTCTGCAGTGAACACCCCAAACCATACTCCACGGGCCCTTGCCTTTGCAGACTTTTGCTTGAATTACGATAAGCATGGACCTCCGGCAGATGGCGACTTGTCCATGATTGAGCCCTTGATTGGATCGTTTCTGGACGAGTGTTTGGCCATTGTGCGTCATGGCCGTGAGGCTGTCCTGGGGTGGTTTCGTTCACTCTCGTCATTTGGAAGGTGTTGATGGTAGAATGGAGACCCCTACGGTGTTGATAGGAGAATGGAGATCTCTACGGTGTCGATAGGATAATGGAGATCTTTACGGAGTTGATGGGAGAATGGAGACCCCTACAGTGTTGATAGGAGAATGGAGATCTCTACGGTGTTGATATGAGAATGGAGATCTCTACGGTGTCGGTAGGATAATAGGGACCTCTTCAGTGTTGATAGGAGAATGGAGACCCCTACGGTGTGAATGATGTGATGCTGTTCGAACACTCGCGCAATCCACTCTCCCTGAACAATAGCCTGTCGTGGCCAATAACTTTCACATTACCTCTAAGGTTTGTCCGACACTTCATGCCAAGTCAAGCACTGTCGTCACGATTGAGTCTTTTTATCAACAATGAGTAGTCTTTGTACGATAATGTAGTTCCACAACGATACCAATGCTTCCTCTCTTCACCTTTTTATCAATTCCAATCGCACAATGCTTAAAGTCAGATACCAACAAGATTGCTAAACATGCTACACAAACAACGAATCTACTCCGAGGCCTCTGCGAACTTGTCAGAGATCTTCAGCAACAAGTCGTCGAATTCCTTACGGCCCTCCTCTTCGCCGCGAGTGGGCTCGAAAAACTTGGACAGCGACACGGCGTGCTTGACGTCGGCAGTGGCTTCCAGCAACCTCAGCCACTGGTTACCATTGCTGGCACCCTTTTGGGCCTCATCATAGTATGCGATGAAAGCACGCATCATATCAAAGGTCTTCCAAATGGGGCAGAAGGCATCATACAGCGAATACCCGTTCTGCTGCAAGAAATCTTCCTTGAGCAAACTGGCCACGTCCAAGGTGATTTTGTCCGAGTCCAGCAATGCCAGTTTCCCGACCAACTGGACGACCTGCTCCAACTCTTCGGCGTTCGATAAGATCTCACGAATTTTGTTGCGGAGAGGCGCAAACTCGGGGTAATTCTCCGCATAGTAGGGGTCCAAGACTCCCGTGTATTTTGAGTACAGGACCGCGGTATTGATGGAGGGGAAATGCTTACGTTGAGCCAATTTCTTGTCCAAACCCCAAAATACTTGGGTGATACCCAAGGTGGCGGTGGTGACAGGGTCGGAGAAATCACCACCAGCGGGACTGACGGCGGCAACAATTGAAACCGACCCAATGCGCCCCGGAGAACCAAGCGCCAGGGCCTTGCCTGCGCGCTCATAAAAGGATGCCAACTTGGCACCCAAGTAGGCGGGGAATCCTTGGTCGGCAGGCATTTCACCCAACCGACCAGAGATTTCACGCAATGCCTCTGCCCAACGAGAGGACGAGTCTGCAATCATGGAGACGTTCTTACCTTGATCTCTAAAGTATTCAGCCAAAGTGATACCAGTGTAAATGGAAGCCTCTCGAGCGGCCACGGGCATGTTGGAAGTGTTTGCGACCAAAGTGGTACGTTTCATAATCGGTTCTTTGCGGCCTGAAATCTCAGTGTACAATTCCGGGAATTCCATAAGCACCTCTGCCATCTCGTTACCACGCTCTCCGCAACCAACATAAATAATTACATCCGAATTGGAGAACTTCAGCAATGACTGGGAAATAACCGTCTTTCCACAGCCAAAGGCACCAGGGATACAGGTGGTGCCTCCTTGCACACACGGGAAAAGCGAGTCCAACACACGCTGTCCCGTCAAAAGCGGGTGGTCTGCCTTGAGCTTTTCCGCAACAGGGCGAGGGACACGCACAGGCCAGGTGTGCATCATGGAGTACTTGTGAGTAGATCCATTGAACTCCACCTCCAACATTGTCTCCTCAATGGTGTATGAGCCTGGAGGGGCAATAAAGGTGATCGTACCTCTGGCCCTCGGGGGCAACAAGATCTTGTGACTGTCGAGCAAGGAATTCTCGTAGACCGACCCAAAGATATCACCACCAGTTATGTGATCGCCCACTTGGAGCTTTTCGGGGGTGAACTCATATTGCTTGGTGCGGTTAAGCGCAGGAACATCGATACCTCTGGGGATGTAAATGGACTTTGAGACCTCCTTGATGGACTTGAGTGGACGCTGGATACCGTCATAGATATTCTCCATAAGGCCAGGACCCAATTCAACCAGCAACGGTTTACCCGTGCGCAACACGGGGTCACCGACGGTGACACCGGCGGTTTCCTCATACACCTGGATAGTACACTTATCAGCGGAAATACGAATGACCTCGCCGACCAAGTTATCGTGGCCGACTTTGACCAATTCGTACATGGCGCAACCAATCATGTTTTCAGCAATGATCACCGGGCCCGAGACCGAGAAAACCTGGCCGTAGCGGGATTCCGATGCATCGACCAGGAGGCGCAGCATATCTCTACGAGCATTCTCTATAGCACCAGCCTTGAATGAGAGTTAGTACAAATGCCAAACACGATACATTCACCCCCCACATACCATTCTTGTCTAGTTGTAGATTGATAGTAGTTGGCGGTTGCGACGGCCACTTTTTTCCCATGATAACGATTCGGGGTGTGCCCACGGTCGTGCAAATTGGTGAATTGCGTCACATGAACATGGCTACGTCTGCGTTTATATATGGTTGAAAGGTATCAATAGTCATGATTGGAGAGGGTTTTACTTGTATGATCTAATCCTTCTTTCCCAAACACACATCGGGGAATTCTACTTCTTCGTGGTCGCCTCTACCACCGGCAAAGCCGGCTCGACATGAGTATTTTTCAATGGGGAAGAACCAGTATCCCATGGCCAAGACTATGTAGACTCCAAAGACGGCCGAGACGTAGTTCATGTTTCCGCCTTCAGCTGGTAAGGAGAAAGGGAACGAGAAGAAAACAACTGCAAATATTGTCCATAAAATCGTCATGATGTTGCAGAAAAGTCCAACTTTGCCCAACCAGAACGGGCCGTGCTTAATATTGTTCCGTCCTCGGTACAAGAGTGAAATCGTCGGCACCAAGTACAGCAAGAGCAAAAACGTGATGCATCCCACCACCATGGAATTGAATGCAACGTCACTCGCCAAGTAGAGGAGACCCAAGATCGCTACACAAGCGGAAGAGAATAAGTGTGCATTCAACGGCACTCCCACCTTGGGATCCACCAATGCCAAGTACTTTGAGAATGGCAACCCGTTGTCACGGGCAAACAGCCAGCACAACCGTGTCTGCCAAGTGTGCGACGAAATCGTGCAACCACACGCAGTCAACATGATAAGCATTCCGAGGCAGATGGCACCGGCCCTGCTATTGAGGGCCTGGTGGTAAATGTCAAAAATCGGCACGCCCACTGGGGACGCCAAGATATCATCCAAGTTGCGAATGCAAAAGAACATTGCAATACAATAGGTGAATGAAGTGAAGAACCCAATTGCAACCGTACACAAGATCGCCTTGGGAATGTCCGTGCGAGGTTTACTGGTTTCCTCGGCCAAGTGACTGGCCAGATCCAAGCAACTGAAAGACCATGCGGGGTTGATCAAGCCCAAAATGAATGCGATACCCGAACTACTCCAACCGGTTTGATTGTTAAGCTCGGTGAATACAAACGACGCGGGCTGGTAATTCCCGCGCGAGCACGCCAATACGGTGACGGTAATAGCAACGTACGAGAAGATCAGGACGTAGAGTACACCTGTTGCCAAGTAAGGCAACACGCGTCCATAACAGTTGAACATGGCGATGAGAGCGTTGACGATCTCGTACACAATGAAGATCTGCCACCGTTGAATGACGTGCGAGGGATGCATCATAACCCATATTCCCAAGATCTCCTGGGACAAGGCAAGTGCCATCAGCGCCAGCGTGAAGAGCGCACCTGTCCATGCCAACAGACCACACACATAAGCCAAGAACGAAGAATATCGCTTCGGTGCAAGAACCCGCAGCCACACATACTGGCCACCAGCGGAGGGGATGGCCAGCAGAAGTTCCGAAAGCGTGACACCGATGCAAATCAGCACAAACGTAATAATCAAAATGCCGTACACAATCACCACCGGACCCACGGTGCTGATACCGGTGATAAGAGAGGCGGAGATACCGAACCATGAGTTGGTAAGACCAAACCCAATGGAAATGATCAGCCACGTAGAGAAGGCCCGGCGGAGCTCACCTTTAGCCGCAAGCGCTGCCACGGAATCGCGCAGCAAGGTGGAAATGTCACGCGACGCCTGGTCGCCCAGCCCATTGAACCCGGATTCCTTATCGAGGTCCCTGCTGAATTCCTTCTCGTAGGCCTGGTCCATCACCTCGTTCTTGCTATGAAACATGGTGTGAGGGGAAGTGGTTGTGCAGCGTTGTGTGATGTGAAAAATTTCAAGAGACTCATTGGAGCCGCCGTTGGGTGGTCTCCAAAAAAATATTGTTATCATCATTTGGCCGCAAAAGATGCATGTGATTTTTGCTAAACAATGCCCGGGTATGGCCGGGAGACGCGATCGATGAGAGACTCGTTTGGGGGTAAAGTGATAGGTGGAAGAAGCTATCAGAATGTAGGAGGGGGCGGCTATATCAGCTGGAGACAGTTTGGATTTTTAGTATAATAGCTGGAGGTTGATTACATTCTTAGAATTCACTCGATGGTCAACAATGAATGGGCATGTGATGGAAATCTTTCTACTCTTATAATCTACTGACAGCAATATCGCACATTGCATTGAACGCATCGTATCTCTCGAGCCATATATCTTTACGCTCGATACGGTCACGCATCTCTTTGGCAATCTCAGGGCGGGGACGACCATTCACGAACACCACATATCTTAGCCCCGGAAACGCTTCTTCGTATTCGCGGTTGAGCTTCTCAAACACCTCTGACTCGCCGGCAAGTGATTCCTGCTCCAGCAGCGAATGCGCCAGCAATGGCTCCTTTGCGCCGAGGCGTGGATGCGCCGCTACGATAGCGTCGATCCGCTCGTCAACAGGCAAGCCCTGTTTCTCGTTTCCCTTGTTAGCTTCTAATAGCTTCAAGAGCAGAGCCCGCACGGATTGGATTAAATCGGGGTAGCTGGTGACGGGGCCAGTGAGCGTCTCATGTATAAACGCATTGAGGGTCCCGCATCGTTCGAAAAGTTGGCCGAAAACCTGGTCCTGATCCTGGCGAGACGCCTCAAGAAACTGGCCAGCAGGTATCATTATAGAGGAGGCTCTTGAAGTGTGGTGGGGCGAATTGGTGGACCTCGGCCACAGTTTACAGGGAATGAGGTTCGGCGATTGCCGAGTTATATGTAGGATAATTTTGACTCGAGTCGAATAATTTTGGGGGAGGTTTGAAGAATGGCAGCTGGGGGAATGGGGCAGTGGCCAGGGGTGATGATGATGCAATATACCAGTTGAGGGTGAATTCCACAATATCATTTATTTAAATGGAGTTGGTGTCAATATGCGGTGAGGTGGCAATTCAATCGTGCGTTAAACTACCAAGATGACGTCTCGGTAAAGTTGCGAAATTTAGCGACAGAAAGTTCGAGGCCAAGAGGATTCTCGCCATTTTTGCGGACTCTCTGCGCGACTGTACTGAGAAATTAAGAATTAGTGACAATTCTCAATTTTAGTGGAATTCGAGCGAAAAATTGAATCTTGAGCATCAGTTGGGAAGAATATATCTTGAGAAGTTATTCTTTGGAAGGTCGAATACGGAAGACCAGTAGGCTCACATGGCACTGTGACCATTAGAGCTCGCGGTTTCTAATCAATCTAGTTTCGGGAGCTTTCCACTATGTTTTGGTCAGATTAATCGCAAACTCAGATTGAACTGATTGGATTGATTTATTCGGGTTTGCCACCTCAACTTGGTTGCGACGTGATCAAAACTCGCATGCGTAAGATACTGCTATCAAAGGCTTCCGAAAGAAGCCAATTGCGGCTCTCTGGGGTTGTTTCATGACTGGTAAAAACGTGGAAATGTTTCGAGAAGTCTGGGATTTTTCCACTCCCAAAAGGCCCTGAAAATTTTGTTCGCACCTATTCTTGAGGCTTTTCACTCACTAAATGATAGCATCTTTAAATTGAAATTTGTATAGATCAGTGTACGGCAGGTACCCCTAATTCAAAAATTGACCAGACTCTCCGCCAAAGTTTGACACCAACTACAATCACCTCTGTCCTTGCCTTTGGCACTGGAGACTATAGCGGCGATCAAACAGCGACATAACAAATAACATCCCTATTCTCAACTCAATTAACAAAGAGGGGCTGTGAAATGAATCACGGGATTGCAGGATATATCAGACAGGCTCAAGAACACAAGCAAACGTCACGCAATTAGCAGTGTGAGGGTGACACAGATGCCTCCATCTCGATTTTCCAAGATCAAGCTACAGACCCTACTTCTTTTTAAGTTCGAGAGAATCTTGTAATGTAATATAGATACTAAGTAAAGTGCTGGACCTGTCTCAAGTACTTTGAGTTTTTGGCACCCTGTTGCGCGATCAATGGATGGCGCCATTGCTTGACGTACAGGAACACAAGGTCGACCAAGCGATCAGGAGAATCAATGCCCAAATCACCAAAGGTCTTTGCGGTGGGGTCAATGTGCTGGTTGATGAGCAAGCGCTGGACCTGGTCGGGGTTCTGCATGCGCCAATAAGGAATTTGACCAAGCAGAGAGAGGAATTTGAGAAGGGCAAAGGGGATCTTATAGTCTGCGAATGAATATGGCAAGGCACCAACGGTGGCAAAGTCCTGGGTGATGCCGTGGATCATTTGTCTGATTTGCAAAAAGGACAATTGCTCGGGGCCATACAATTCAAATGTCTCGCCGGCGGTGGCATCGTTGAATCCAATGCATTCCAATGCATGAGCAACGTCCAAAACGTGCACTGGGTATATCTGTTTGGCATTACGGTTGGGAGTCCACATTTTGATCTTGGGGCCCAAGTAATTGAGCAATTCGTCCTCGCGGCCGTACATGGGCGAAGGACGCACAATTGTGGGGCGAGGGTGAGCGGCTTTCACAGCCTGTTCGCCAAGTCCCTTGGTGGCGTAGAATACCGAATCACTCTTGGGATCGGCATTGTATGAGGAAACATGTACGAGACGAGGCACATTGGCGGCAGCGGCAGCTTGCGCGACGCGCTCAGCAAGCGCAATATTGACATCGGCCATGGAAAAGTTCTTGGTGTTATAATCAGCGCCAATACAGTTGTAGACGATATCGGAATGCTGAACGGAATCGGCAATCAGTTCGAGGTTGCGGCCGTCGAATTCAACGAAATTCACAACCCCAAGATCACCGGTCACTTTGAGAAACCGTTTCTTCATATCATCCCGGAAGGGAACCATGGTGACAGTTCCGTGTCTAGCCAACTTTGAGACGAGGTACCTGCCCAAGAAGCCCGTGGCTCCGAAAACAGTGGCAGTGTACCCCGTACGAGAAGATCTTCCACCGAGTCCTACACTGACGTTGACTTTGCCATTGCGGGTGACATTGACATCCTCGGTAAGCACAGAGGTATATATAGACCGCGTGGCTCGAGCAATACCAGGGACCCTCAGAAACCGTGTCATTGCAAGTCGATGGATTTTACCAGGTCGAAAGCGTCACCGTTTTTTCGAGCATTTTGGTTGGTGGAGATCCGAAACATCCATTCTGCAACTATAAATCAACCAGCTGGCGACGCCCACCAGAGCCAAGATTGACTGATAGGTCTGAGCATAGAGCCCTTACCCAGTACATCATTAGTAGTTGTTCAACTTGTCGGGCTTAATGTTACAATAGATTTCAAGGATTACTGATGTACTTAACTTGCCACAGGCCCTATGAAAAAGCTGCGGGGTCAAGGCATGACGCCCAGAACTTGTGTTTTGTTTCTTTGCTACAGGACCATCGACTCTTGCTGCCCCCTCCCCCATGCCGTTTCCCCGGCCTATAAAAAGTAGTCTGGGGTTTTTCGCGTGACGGTGGGCTCGCCCGGCCGGACCAGCGGGTCGTACTGCAAGAACTGTCGGTGGTGGTGTTCGTCGACCTCCATAATGGCGGCTTGGTTTCCACATCGGTAACAATAGTTTGGCGCCAGGAAAATCGTCACCACGCTCTCTTGGTGCAGCCACTGGTACCCGTCCATGACGAGCTGATGCGCGCGAGCAATGAGGCTCAAGTCATTGGTGTGGTTGAACTGCTCGCTAATGTCCTGGCCAAAAGTAAAGCCTGCACCACGCGGACTGATCCCCCACCCGCCGCGGTCATCGGGGTCCAGCCACAACAAGTCACACATGGGTCCCTCATGCGGCACTTCCTGAACGCGGTTCAATTCACGGACCTGATCAATGGTCTCGATCATGGGCAGCAAGCCGCCGTGTAAGCAAAAGACTTTGTTATCGACGAGGGCTGTGATGGGCAAGTAGTCGAACAAATCCGTAAAGAGTTTCCATACCTGGGCCAGTCCATATTTCCGCAAACACTCGTCATAAAAACCATAGACCTGGGTGATCTGGCGGGACTCGTGATTTCCCCGCAACACTGTGATTCGTGAGGGATACCGGACCTTCATGCATATAAGGTACAGTACTGTTTCGACCGAGTAGTAGCCACGGTCGACGTAGTCCCCCATAAACAAATAATTTGTGTCGGGACAAGGGCCACCGATTTTGAACAACTCGATCAAGTCGTGGAACTGACCGTGCACATCGCCGCATATCGTGACGGGGACACGGACGGGTTGGACGTTTTCCTCGAACTGTAACACCTCGACGGCCATGTCGCAGAGACGTTTGACGTCCGATTCGGCGAGGGGCTCGCATCGAGAGAGGCGGTCGATCCACGCGTCCAACTGCGAGACCTGAGAGTCCTCCATGTTGCGGTTCGCATGTGGTTGAGCGGGTGATGTGAGCGTTTGTTTGACATCATCCACGTCCTCCATAGGGACATCGGTGTCGACGTCCATAGTTGTGCGATAAAAGTTTAATGGAGATGAATGTGAAGAGAGAAGGTAAGAAGACAAAGGATAGGTATAGTCACGAAAAGAGTCGTCTGAGCTTCAATGGCGATGAATGACGACAAAGGCAGGGTGATGTGAGCAGCAAATCGTAGTGATGCGGGTTCGGAAGGTTTACAATTGTCGGCGACTTTTTTTTTTCTATTCACGTTCAGTTTGGTGGGGCTTGGTGGCGTGTGCTTGGTGATAGCGAGAGATTTGGGATTTTTAGCGAGGGCTCTCCTTAATAAATTTCGTATTGTCGCTACTAGATTACGAGAGTATCACTGATTAGTGAGAGAATGATCATCCTCTTGAAGTATTTCTCGCCGTGGTTAAAAGATAGCGCTGAGTAAGCCACGCCATCAAAAGCTGTCTCCACAGTGCTGTTGGTTAGAGGGAATGAATCGGTGAGGAAACTTCATGAGCATCTGATAAAGTAGTCAAAAGCTCGATCAATCAAAAAAGGCTATAATACTTTATATACTTATATTACTTCTGTAGACTCTCAAATCCAGAACTTTGCGCCTTCGTCATTTTCGTCCGCTTGATCCTTGACGTCGCCATAATAGTCTGCCATTTGATTCAAATTCGTCATGCTCGTGCATCGCAGACCATGGTCGCCGAGCTTGGTAAAGAAGTTATACAAATTCTTGGTGCTCTCACTCATTGCAATGTACGCATTCGCCATATTAGCGGAACTGTTCAGATTCGAGTGGTTTGTGGCCAAAGAAATTGGCCTCTCGCTCGGCTCGATACCTTCGTTTGAGGGTGCGCCCGTATCGAGTTTCAGTATGAGGTTGGTATAAAACGTATCATTTGTAGTGGGTCCGTGACCATCTCCATCGCCTTGGACAGCGCCGTTGCCATCGCCATTACTGAGGGCGATGTACTGCGCGTATTCTTGCTGATACCTGAAATCATCCAACGCATCACGAACATCGGGCTCAACCAGGTCGTAAGCAGGATTCATGGCAGGACTATTTTGGGGTAAATGCACGAGAGGAGTTGCCAGAGAACTGTCGTTTCCAAAACTGTTTCCAGATCCTGGACGCGATGACACCTGCTCAGACTGAAGGGCGCCATCATAATCACTATGACCACCACCATGGGTAGGCCACGCATGTTTATTGGGGGTTGCAGTCGGGCCCTGGGGCGCTTTATCCATTAGGGTGGATAATGCAATCGTGGATTGAGGCGTCTGATGTTTAACTGATGTAAAATCATTCTCCGGGGAATTATTGGAGGTTTGAGATGGATGCGATTGGTGTTGTGCATGGTGATGAGATTGGGGATGAGATTGGGGATGAGATTGGGGATGAGATTGGGGATGAGATTGGGGATGAGATTGGGAATGAGATTGGGGATGGGATTGGGGATGAGATTGAGGATGAGATTGGGGATGAGATTGAGGATGAGATTGAGGATGAGACTGAGGATGAGATTGGGGATGAGATTGAGGATGAGATTGAGGATGAGACTGAGGATGAGGTTGGGGTTGCGACTGTGAAGGTGGATACATATTCATGGGGACCCGCTGCTGGGGATCGGATTGAAACTTTACGGGGACACCGGAAGGCTCAACATTGTTGTGGCTTAGGGGACTCTGGCCCGTATGTGCTCGTTGAAGACTCACAAGATTCGGAGGCGTTTGGCCGGCTGGTTGCCGTCGCAAGTTGACAAGATTGGTAGGTGTCAGGCCCTGGCTTTGACTCTGGCTCTGGCTTTCGTTTTGACTCACAGGACGCAGCGGAATCGAACCCGGGTCAGTATCGCCTTCACTAGCCATCAGTTCTCTAACGAACTTCAAGTCAACGAACCAATTATTTAACACTCGAGCGGACCTTATCAATTTGCTAATATTGTTGAACAGGGCAAAATGAGAAATAAGCAAGTCACTAAACTCCACCAAGACTTGGTTAGAGATCTGGTGCAGCAGCTGCGCGCGGTATTCCAAAACTATCTTGAGAATGTGCAACATGGGCGGCAAAGCTTGGTAATTGCTCACTTGTAGGGTGAACAAGTCGCTTGCGGCGATTTTCAACAAGTGCACTAGGCGTGTGACGACGGCAATGATTTCGCGCTCGACGACTGTCACTTCCATGGTATGAACAAGAACCATTTTGAACACCAAAATACATTTGAGGACCTGTAGAATGGGAGAGTCAACGGCGACGCGGTCAACGGCGTTTTTCCGACGCATATACGATTCAACTTGAGAGTCTTGTGGGTGCAGGCAGATAGTGGGCAAGGCGCTGAACCCCGTAAGTTTGCATAATTTCGAGAGCAAATCATCGGTGGGTTGTGTGCTTTCCAAGTGGATGACATTGATAATGTCGAAAGTGGAGTTGGGAGTGAACAGCAGATCCATTGAGTCGACGCGCGCACGCAAGAGACGACGAGAGTCGAGCTTGATGATGATATCGTTATTGCGGGTTAGTGCTGCTATATAACTCCCCGACAGGAAAACAAGAAAGAAGCGTTCGACGGTGAATATGGCTTCGAATAGCTCGCACAACTGCACTGCCATGGCCAGGACGGCGCCGGTGCGTTTGATTTGGATGAGCTCGAAATAGGCGATACTCTTATGCAAATTGATGAGCTTATGCTGTTCCTGTCCTTCGTTACCAAAACAAAAGAGATCCGGGTCCCGACTGGTACTGCCGTGGTTGAGGGTGTTGGTGAGATTCATCATATGGTAGTAATTGCACAAGTGCAAGAAACTGAGCGATAGATTGTAGTATACTTGGTGCATGTTGCCAAGCATGGCGTTGCCGGGAGCATGGGTGCGAACAGCCTTCTGGGGGACGACAGCAGGCACAATAAAGTTTTTCTCAAGCAATGCCATGATTTCGATGCATTTGAAGTGACACAAACTCTTGAAGTTCTTATAATTGCGAAAAAGAAGGTTCAGTTTGGGATACACGGCAAAGTCGCGGAACTTTTGTTTTTTGAGCTTGATGAAGATCTCGGCAATGATTAAATTGAGGGTGAAGATAAGCATGAGCCGCGAAAGGGCAACAGAGTCCTGGTGGAAGTCCATGATCCGGATATCGTCGTCAAAGTCTGAGTCGGGCGGGAGCAAATCGCGGAGAAATTGGACATGCTTTCTGTGGTTCAAAACCAACAGTTGGACAGTCAAGGGCTTCAAAAGCTCAAGGACGATGGGCTCGTTGCATATAGTGTCCATATTTTCTATAAGCAGGGCGAGCGACGGCTTGTAAAAGCGATCGCTATCAGACTCAATGAAACCGGCTCCCCCTGGACTCGTAGAGTCGTGGATCGACTGTGCAGGTGAAACACTACTAGAATGGCTGGATCCATCAAGCATGCGTTGAGGGACACCTGATAGGTATTGAGGGCTCTGGTCCAAGACGTTGCCGAGGGAATTAATGGAATTTAGAATCGTGGGATGAGTATCTTTGGGCCCGCTCTTCTTACGCTGACGAGAGGTTGTGCATTGTAACAGCTGAGAGACGCAGTGTCTGCAAGGTCTTGTTTCGTCGCATCTGATCTTGCGCTTACAACAGGGATCGCATGCCTTGAGATGGGTGCGGCGGCGCTTGGACGAGTCCTGATTCTCCAGACCAGGCTGTGGATTGGTGACTAGATACTTTCGGCGATCATCATGATCTATACGAGCCGCGGGGTCCGATCCGGGATTTGAAGATGTCATCAAAATATGGTTTGAGAAAAGATGAAACAACGAATGGGGAAAAAGTCTAATTTACCACCGCAGCTTCACGGCCAATGGGTAGGGTGAAACGGTCCGATCCACAACTAGTATTCACGATTAAGCGTGAAATCTCAAGGGATATTTGGAAGCAACTCGGTGAAGTAGGACGGCAAAGGTCGAGACCACACAACCTTTCGTTACTGATTTTAAATGAGGTCTAATCGTCCGATTATGATAGCACCAACGGCTTTTTTTTTCTCTCCCTCTCTTCGGAGCCCGGCGTCATTCGGTCCGGCGTGTGTCACAAAGTGCTTCCGTAAACATAAATCTCCTCCTACCACACTACACTGGCCAATAATTTCACCACAAAAGCACTATTGTCCCCCCCAGGTCCAGATCGCCTACGTAATCCATCTTCATTGAAAGTCATCAATTCTTCTCAGGCTAAAGTTACAGTTAAAACACTACTTGTGTAGAAAGTATCACCACCACCATCGTCTCCTGGTGGCTTGAAAATTCAAAATGGCGTCAGCACGTGATCACCCGAAAAAAGGTTAATTTTTCAAAAAACCATTCTTAATATCCGATTGTGGCCATGGTGCCGGCCTGTGCGATCCATGCATCAACGGTGGCTTCATCCAATGATGATCCAAAGTCTTGGTTCACTTCGAGAATGTGAATGTTCAGGTCCTTGAACACTACAGCCATCTTCACACTGTTTGTCAATGGTCTTTGGAACCAATCAGACAGTCCTCCACCATTGCCTGCCTGCTTGTCGTGCAAGTGACTGAGCATCATGGTCTGGCCGCTGGAAATCACCTCAAACAAATCCAACTCTCCACATCCCGTCTTCCAGCATGAGCACTCCGCCTTGCCGTACTGTAATGTGCGTGGGATTTGGGCGTTCAACAACCAAATCGAGGGCTTATCTGCGTTTAATCCACCAGCGCCAGCATCGCTCGGCATTGAGAATTCAAATACAAAGATCTTGGTGTTGCCGCCAAACCCTTTCTTCGCGGGAATTCCCTTGCGGCATGTGCCGCAAGACGCGTCGCAGGCCTGGTCGGAGAAAATCATAAACTCAGTGTTGGACTTGATCAACCCGCCTCCGAGCGCGACGGGCTCGGGCGAGCTCTGGGTGGCATCGGCGTTACAGTAGCCCACTCCATTACCAAACTGGCTCAGCCATGCGCCCATGTGGTTCATGAATACTAATCCTTGTGCGTTGTTGGGGGTAAAGTACGCGGTCCGGGTCCAGCCGGTTCCCGACAGTCCACTTGAACCGGCCAGGCTGCTTGCAGCCGACGATCCACCGCCGATCACGGACGACAGGCCCGGCGCCGACAGGCCCAGGGCCGGTGCGGACGATGGCTTCACACTTGGAGATTGTGCTGGGGCACCTCCGGCCAGCGCAGATGCCGGTGGCACGGGATTTCCATTGGCATCGAGCATTACCGTCTGTGTGACGTGCTGGTAAACGGTCTGGGCACGTTTATGATGGTGGTGGGCATTCTTCGTGGTAGTGCATCCGCCCTCGTCGCGCTTGTGGTTGAGTGATGCCGGGTAGTAAACACCAAATTGCTTCAACACTACCGGGCCACGGAAGTGCACCGATAAGTCCTCATCCAAGGGCGACATGGAGCCAGAGAAACTGAATGGCGACAGCAGACACGCGCCCGTCTCTTCGTTCATGTCTGTGACTTTGTTATAAGAACCGGCAAAGCCGATACCCTTGTATGTGATTTTGTTGGTTTTCTGGCAAAACGGGGTCCCGTTGATGGTCTGGCAGTCGGCCACCACACGCGACACGAACGCCAGGAATACCGCCAATAAAATCGTAGATTCGTAGAGCATGGTTTGTGAGAAATGGGGAGTTTATGGGAATTTGAAACCGCTCGAAACGCAACTGTATGTACTCGAGCCTTGTGACTGTCTTTTTTTTTTGCCTCAACAAGAGAGAATGACTCGAGCTTCGAGGATGTGAAATCTGCGTTACTGGGGAAATCACCTGGCCGCACCGGCGAACGCAGCCCCTCTTATTGGGATGAGCGACCTTACCATGAAACAAGCTTGATTCCCAAATGGTAAAAAATACGACCTCAGTGCCGAATTCGGAGGGCGTTGTCACCGCATTGGGAAAAATGGCATGTTTTGATATTGACCGTGTTTGTCAGCGTGTATTCGAAGTTGGAATGGCGGTGCCAAACGGCGACCCGCATTCAGTTTGAATGCCGCGTTGGGAGGCCGGATTCGGAAGCCTTGGCGCCATAAATACGCGTTCCCACGAAAACCCGCCTTTTGAAAGTATTCGTTGCGATCAGCAAACTCATTTCCAGTAGGAAAAAGCTCCTTCTCCCAACCGCGACGTGATATTTGAGAAATAATCGCGTTTTTTTCCATCGCGTTGTCGCTTACTCGCGTTGTTTCTCACGCCCGTTACCCTTGAATCTTCGCTTCAGCCCCTCCCGATGTTTTTAATAACCTTTACAGGACACGCTGTCCCAGTCACGGTCTCAATTCTAAATCCTGGCGCCGCTGCGAACATGCTTTAGCCGATAGCGACACCATCAATTTCCATCTGCATTCTCGGAACCACCTCGCATAATCTCGCGTCCCATGACCTAAAACGAGTTTTGGCTTTTGAGTTTGAGCTTTGTAAACCGTCTCATCAACCATTCTCTGGAATGCGCCAAGTGTGGTCTTCAAAAGCGTACCCGCAAGTAGAGTCAGTATACGTCGCTATCGTGTTTCGTCACAAACGCGATAAATGAATTACAAGTATATTATTTGATGAGAGACTTTTCGAATAGTTCTTTGACTGCATCAACCAACTTCGTACCCCTCTTCACCACCACCTCTGACTGATCCCTGTATAATCTTCATCATCGTGGTGGATGCGGTGCTGCTCGTTAAAAATCGATCTCCTCCCCCCTAATAACTTATATCGGTGCTGTTACTCCAACCAATTGAAGTATCACGTGCCGGTATCAATCATCAAATTTGCGATGAGCATCAATTGCAGATCTCAGCCTGTTGTTCATCATCCGACCCTATCGAATGACTGACTCTACCAGATTATCAAAAAGGGCAAAGCTTAATGACTCTGTGCCTGAACAAGTAGCCGAGGAGGCTGAGCGGCAGATGGCCACGCACCAGCAGCCGCACACTACAGAGCGTCTCGTCGTCCATGATGGTGGCGAATTCAGCGGCTTGACACGTTTGAACACAACTGCAAAGGATGCGGAAAGACTCGAAGATGCCACTCATAATCCTTTCACCGGCAAGTCCTTCTCCCAAAAGTATGTAGATATCTTGCGCGTGCGTCGCGACTTGCCCGTGCACGCTCAGCGACAAGAATTCCTCGACATTTTCCACTCGACCCAGATCATGGTCTTTGTCGGAGAGACGGGGTCAGGTAAAACAACTCAGATCCCGCAATTCGTCTTGTACGATGATATGCCCCACCTTTTTGGGAAACAAGTGGCGTGCACGCAGCCTCGTCGAGTGGCAGCAATGCTGGTTGCCAAGCGTGTGGCCGATGAAATGGACGTGGAATTAGGCCAGCAGGTCGGATACAGCATTCGTTTCGAGAATAAAACGTCGTCGGAAACTATCCTCAAGTATATGACCGATGGTATGTTGTTACGTGAGGCCATGGATGACCATGACCTTCTGAAGTATTCATGCATAATCTTGGATGAAGCACACGAACGCACACTCGCAACCGATATCTTGATGGGCTTGCTCAAACAAGTGGCCGTGCGTCGCCCGGATCTCAAAATCATTATCATGTCGGCAACGCTTGATGCCGAAAAGTTCCAGCGCTACTTTGAAGATGCGCCACTCCTTGCGGTGCCAGGACGGACTCATCCCGTTGAAATATATTACACTCCTGAATATCAAAGAGACTATGTGGACCTGGCAATCCGCACCGTGCTTCAGATCCATGCCACCGAAGACGAAGCTGGCGATGTTTTGGTTTTCCTCACAGGTGAGGAGGAAATCGAGGACGCGTGTAGGCGCATCAGTCTTGAGGCCGATGCTCTTGTCCGCGAACAAAATTGCGGTCCCCTCGCTGTATACCCTCTTTACGGCTCGTTGCCCCCTCACCAGCAACAACGTATTTTCGACCCGGCACCGCCGCCACACACTCCTAACGGGAAGCCAGGCCGCAAGGTGATCATCGCCACCAACATTGCCGAAACTTCCTTGACTATCGACGGAATCGTTTACGTGGTTGATCCTGGGTTTTCCAAGCAAAAAGTCTACAACCCGCGGATCCGTGTTGAGTCGCTTTTGGTCTCGCCCATATCAAAGGCATCGTCGCAACAGCGTGCGGGTCGTGCAGGTCGTACCAGGCCAGGTAAGTGTTTCCGCCTCTACACTGAGGATGCCTTCCATCAGGAATTGATCGAACAGCTGCACCCTGAGATCTTGCGCAGTAACTTGGCATCTACGGTTTTGGAGCTCAAGAAATTGGGTATCGATGATCTCGTTCACTTTGACTTTATGGACCCGCCTGCCCCCGAAACAATGATGCGCGCGCTCGAGGAACTCAATTACTTGCAGTGTCTCAGCGACGATGGTGACCTCACGGCGTTGGGTCGCATTTGCCTGCAATTTCCCTTGGACCCGACCCTTGCCGTTATGTTGATTGGTTCGCCCGCGTATCAGTGCTCGGAAGAGATTCTCACCATCACTGCGATGCTCCTGGTGCCCAATGTATTTGTGCGCCCTGCACAAGCGCGTAAGCGCGCTGACGAAGCCAAGGAGTCGTTCGCTGATCGCTCGGGAGATCACTTGACGTTGCTCAACGTTTATGAAGGTTTTTGGCTGCAAGAGGCCGAGAGCGTGGGCCGCCACCAATGGTGCCGTGATAACTTTTTATCGTACCGGCTGCTTCAGTCTGCGTCAAGCGTGCGTAGCCAGTTGGCGCGCATCATGACACGATACGATTTGGAGCTCGTGTCGCTGCCTGCCCATAGCAGCCACCATGGCGATAATATTGTGCGCGCACTCTGCGCGGGATTCTTTATGCAAGCTGCCAAGCGGAGATCGGGCGCCAAGGGATACTTGACTGTCAAAGATAATCAGGACGTCTTGGTTCACCCGCTGACAGTTTTGGAGAAGCTGGCCGAATGGGTCATCTATAATGAGTTTGTGTTAACAAGCAAGAACTATATACGCACAGTGACGGCAGTGCGACCGGAGTGGCTCGTGGAGGCCGCACCAAAGTACTACAACATGGATCATTTCGGAAAGGGCGACGTGAAAATGTCCTTGGAGAGAGTGGTGGAATCAGTCAAGGCCATGGAGAGGTTGAAGAAAGATAAGAAGAAGGACAAGAAGGACAAGAAGGAGAAACGGGAAAAGAGTCAGAAAATGTAATCCCCCACCTTCTTAAAATTGATATTTAGTATCCGTCCACTCGCAGTCCTATTGAAGGCTACATCTAAACACTATATAGCCAATGGACAATAGACCAACCTATTGTGATAAGAGTGATGGTCCGTACACGTGTCTACAGTGCGATTGGGATGAGGGCAGCGGTATGGATGTTTCTGGCAATGGCACGATACAAACAAGACACCTACATCTCGAGGGATCCCGTACATCTCTCTCTCTCCTCATTGCCAGCTATCAAATAAGTCAGAGTAGATATGGGACTGTTCATTGTACGTATAAACTAGCTTTGAAAGCGGCGGCCATCTGTTGACTAACTCGAGTGTAGTCGCGAATGTTCAAGAACCGCGAAATGCGAGTCTTGATGTTGGGGTTGGATAATGCTGGCAAGACCACTATCCTTTACAAGCTCAAATTGGGCAAAACAACACAAACAGCACATACGGTAGGATTCAATGTCGAGACCGTCAAGTATAGGAACGTCTCGTTCGCAGTGTGGGATTGTGGGGGGCAGGAAAGGATACGTCCGCTTTGGCGTCACTACTTTACCGGAACCGATGCCCTCATTTATGTTGTTGATCTGTCAGATTTGGAACGTCTCGAGGAGTCGCGTAAAGAGCTTATGCGTGCAATATCAGACAAGGAATTAGAGAATTGTCTACTTGTTGTCCTTGCGAACAAGCAGGATGTGCCCGGGTCAATCAAGCCCAAGGAATTAATTCAAAAGTTCAACTTGTGGGACCTTAAGGGACACGTGTGGCTGGTGATACCGACGATTGCTACCGACGGGACTGGGTTGATGGAAACATTGAGTTGGGTTTCCACCAATTCAAAGGGCAAAAGCTAAGCTTTTCTCCTTAGCTCATCGTCACAGAAATTTTAAGAGTCGCACTGGTCGTGGCTCGATGCTTACGACTATAGACTTTTGTGTATAAGAGTTCATACTCTAGCCAGTCATCAATAAATCTTGAGAATGCATGATTAGAACACAGTGGAAACCTTCCTTGGCCCGACCCAGAGCGTTTTCTATCCCAATCACTAATTGTGGGAAACGAACACCCGCATCGGTAAATTAGCGACAGTTTTATTTTTATTGGCTCTGCATTCTCGGTATAATTTTATATGATCACAAAAATTGTCGCTAGCCTTGACGACGCCTCCAAGGCGTTGCTTCAGCAGGAGTGGAGCTCTCACGACCGCGTATTTTCAAATACGTGATTCCCTCCTTCGGGCCGCTGTTTTTAAATTTGCATCGTTAGTGCTTCTCCGTTTCCGTTATACGGCCGATCAAGGTTGATCTTACTCGATGAATATACTAATCTAACGCGCCTCACTGAGGCCATGATTCTATTTGGTTTGTTCTTTTTAATCAAATTGGATTCCGGTTCTTCGCTTCATTTTTTGAAGAATGGCAGTGCTCTTGCCAAAGTCTATCCTGTGTGGTTTGGTGGTAATTTGCTGGTTACATTGATTGCGGTTTTCAACGCTCGGCAGTCCACACATCGACTCCGCCCTCTTCCTCTCCAAAGTAACACTTATTGGTCATGTTAACAAATAGGCCCGTCTCCACAACCCCAACCAACAATTTGATACTGCGATGTAATACTGCGGGGTCGGAAATGGCCCCGAAATCAGCGTCCAAAATGAAATTGTTATTATCAGTAACCACCGGTCCAGCCTTTGCGGCTCCTCCTTGACGCAACACAACATGTTTAGCACCTAGTTCCACAAGCGCTTGTGAAACTATGGAGTGCGACAGCGGCACCACCTCAATAGGAACACCGCGTGTCCAGACAACACCTAATGAGGTGTCGCTCTTTTTTCTATAATCTGCCACTGCAATGAAAACCTTTGCTGCTTCCGCAACGAGCTTCTCTTGGAATAAACAGGCACCTCCTCCTTTGATGAGATTGAGAGCGGGGTCGACCTCGTCAGCACCATCAAAGGCAATGTCGATAATGGGATATTCCTCGATCGATCCGAGTCGCAAGCCATTATCCACGATCAACTGTCTCAGCTGAAAGCCAGTGGGGACACACACAAAGCTTTGCTTATCCTTGCGTCCGGCAATATACTCGGCAACATACACAACGGTGGACCCCAGACCTATTCCCACGACCTTGGGGTTCGCGGGGAAGTTCTCATTTACAGCGAGTTCTGCTGCTGCACGTTTAGCGCGTTCCACTAAACTAGGCATGGTATATAATCGCCGATGTGTCACCGAGGCAATAGGTCTCCCGAATCGTACACTACCCCACATCGTTCAATCGAGGAACCGTAAACGGGGGTTGGGCCGAGACCGGTCTCATGACTAATCATTGTCACGTGCGCTGTCACTATCGATGCGGAGGGTTTGGGCAGTCTCGATATCGCGTGACAAGCCCTCACTGATACCACGTGCCCATATGACTTTTTTTTCTCGCCTGTCGACGCTGCGGCGGAGGGGGAGGGGGTTGCGAACGGTGAATTTTCACGCATCGCTTCAACACGGGATACCTTGGTAACGCTCGATATACCTCACACATCATGTCTGCTGCCAACAAGATCTTATCTGAGAAGCCCTCCGAATTGGAGTTGAAGGTCGCCCAGGCTTTTGTTGATTTGGAGGCCCAGGCCGACTTGAAGGCCGAGTTGAGACCCCTTCAATTCAAGTCCGTCAAGGAGATCGAGGTTAACGGTGGAAAGAAGGCACTCGCCATCTTCGTCCCCCCTCCTTCATTGCTTGCTTACAAGCGCGTCCAGACTAGATTGACCAGAGAGTTGGAGAAGAAGTTCCCCGACTGCCACGTTGTTTTCTTGGCCGAGAGAAGAATCTTGCCCAAGCCCTCTAGAACCTCCAGACAGCAGCAAAAGAGACCCAGATCCAGAACATTGACCGCCGTTCAGGACAAGATCTTGGAGGACCTCGTTTTCCCCACTGAGATCATCGGTAAGAGAGTTAGATACTTGGTTGGTGGTAACAAGATCGAGAAGGTCTTGTTGGACTCCAAGGACTCCACTGCCGTCGACTACAAGTTGGAGTCTTTCCAGCAATTGTACTCCAAGTTGACTGGTAAGCAGGTCGTCTTTGAGATCCCCTCCGAGGTCTACTAATCGCACTTGTATACTGTTAATCCAAAAGCTCATGTTAATTTTTTTTTTGCTGTAGACTGCAATTCTAGTTCATCCAAGACTTTGACCTTGATATCTCCGCGGTTTCCTTCTTCATGTAAACCGTATTCCTCAATCTGACAAACGATCTTTGATTGGAATGATCGGACTAGTAAGAAAAAAACGAGTGACGAATTACAGACTCGGATGCTTTTGCGACCTCCTTGCGTCCGTTGCCAAGGGGGTTTGAAGACTCTTGGATATCTCGACAGAAAGTGTTAGCATCTGTCGAACCCTGAAGCTCCGTCAGTTTAGCCTTGTGATAATTATAATGATGACGGAGCACTTGTACATAAAAAAGTAGCACGAACGAGGCATCGACCTAAAGCTCTGCGACCATACTAGGTATTCCCCAGAAATCAAATGCAGATGACGGTCTTGTTGCGGTGCAGTCTGAGATTTCTCAGCTGCTATTTTACAGATCAAGAGTCCGTTGGTTGGCTGCAAAATTGCATTGAGCAAGAAGGAGGATTTCAATATACGACCGCATCCAGTCTTATCACACAGACGGTGCAGTCCGCAAGTTCAAGTTGTTCACGCTCACTAGTTGTCAAAAGTATAGAAGAAAGTAATCGCTACGAGTGAGTGGGGAACTGTATTGAATTCAAAATCCTCCGATTGAGCATGAACTCAAACTCCTGAATATCGTCTGTGGTAGCAATATAACCCAACTGCCGTTCAGTCACATATGCGTAGAATCGTTCCGCGACCGACCTTTCATCGAAGCGAATGCGCGGATTGTCGACATCCCACCACGTTTGCCATACAGTAATCAAGTCGACCAAGGGCTGAGGCGGCATAGGTTTAATCGCCCGAATCGCAAGACGGTGGAGTCTTTCAAGTGGGCTGATACTGGCTTCATATATATTGGGGTGGATGCTGCTTGTCAAGCGAACAGTGGCGGTAGCCTGAGCCGCCAATTCCATTGCATGTTGTTTCAAGCATAACTCCTCCATTCTTGCATTCAGCAGTGCTCCCCATAACCCTCTCTCGGTTTTTTCACCTATCAACAATCTGCGACAATGAATTCTGAATGCATCCTCGAACGATTGGTCTTGCGGCTGCTCGAAGGAGATTCTCGCAACACTAGCTTCCACCGATGGATCCATCATAGATGCATCGTCCATCGATGATAAAGCTATCGCGAGAGCGCAAGCACTGTTCAAGATGACTGCGATCCACATCTCTTGTTATCGCTAGGTGAAGCAAGAGTGAGATCCTCTCGTGGGTTTATATTCTCGCACCAAATGCGAGTTGTTCAAGTTTGAACCATTCATCGTTATGAACATCCACCAGCGCTTTCTCATGCTCGAAAATTCTAAAACAAGGAAACGTGAAGCGAATCGATTGATCAGACTATTTGAGCACTGAAGAGACTCATCCTACATGCATGGACCGTTTCGTCTCACTCGAATCGAGTTGCATGTTGCGTACTGAGCCCGGCTATTCATCTGATGGATGGGAAATACATCGTGTTTATAATGATCATAAGAGAGGATGTTAACGGTCATCTTCCTAACCGCTTCCTTATATTTCTTTTTCTTTTTGAACTTGTAACTTGTATTTTGTGGGCGAGGATTTTAAAGAAAAGGTCGGAATATGGATTGTCTTACCGTTTGTGATACACAAATACAGAACAAGTTTTATTCTGAAACATACAAGGATCCCTCGGTCCTTTCAACGGGGTGAATTCGACAAAGTAGCCCCAGAATCAACGCTTCAGGCTTGGCCTTCACACACCCTGTTCCTCATATGGGAAATGCACATCAATTGTGGCTAAGCCCTCAAACACATTGCGATTCCGATGCGGTTGCAAAAAGATCCAGACCGCAATATCAGTCCTATTTAGTGGCTGTCCAAAATTGGGCCAGTTCCAACATGTTTGAAGATGAAACATCCATATTGCAACTGGAACAAAACTTGAACTGGCCATTCGCTGTAAGGGCAGTAATTAGCACAGGTTACGCGATTCTATTCTTACTGTACGTAACTGGTGGGGAATAAGCCTCGCTTCCCGTTCAACTCTCCCTCGGTCCACCCACTCGCATCGGTATCAGCTTGTATGAGCACGATCTTATCACCGGCATGTATGGTTAATTCATCTTGACCGTCGGCTTCGTAGTCGTACAATGCAATGACGTGCTGAACACGTTTCGCACCACGTTTGGGCGCAACTGCAGGCCCGCGCCGCTTCTGATCATCGTCGCCCGCATTCTGTGGGGCTGGAGAATACTCAATGTACAGACTGGGTACAAGACCGCGGCTTTGACCATTGACTTCCACGAGGGTCCATCCGTTCCCTTCATCTGCCTGTATAATACTTACACTATCATCCACAGCCATTGTCACTTCGTCGGGGCTTTGCAGAACGTAGGGGTAAATAACACGACAGCGTTCTCCTGCAGTGCTTGTGGAGGCGCGGCTCGCACTTGTTTTGTTTCGCCTCAAGGTGAACTTGCCGCTATCATGCCGGGCGAGCGGGTTGGAGATGACAGTATGCGACAGTTTCGTATCGTCGTCCCCGTCATGGTTGTGATCACTTTTGCTCTTGCGCAAGAACCCAAAGCGTGATTTGCGCGGGGCTTTTTCTTCGACATACGTCAAATCCTTATCCCCTGCAAAATTTTGAATTACCTCGATCTCGACTTGTTTTGACACGCGCGAAGAATCACTCTTGAAAAAGGATTGCAACAAAGATAATGCGGGCACCATGTTCGCGTCGAATTTGAGGGACGGTTTCGCGGTAGCGTTTCCCTTACGGGATAAGTTTACTTCTTCCAATTTTTGCTTGGAATCTAAACACTGCTGCTCGAGCTGCACATATTCACCAGAACAATCGGCTAAACGTTTGCGGAGCGTGGTTAGTTCCGGCTCTCGAACGACCAAGCTCTCGTCATCGTGCCACGTCGAGCATGGAATAAAGTAGAAATCTGCAGGCTCTTGCCATTCCTCAGCATTGTGTTTGATATACATTGCGGTATCGAGGCGCGGATCGTTCTGGTCGATTGTAATATCAATAGCATTGAGTTTGGCCTTGATCTTGTCGCATGCACTTCGCTCGATCGAGCATGCATCGTGCAAAAGATGATTTGCTAATGCAACACGGGTCTCATTTATCTCTTGCAAATAATCCAAAAGCTCGGGGATGTCTTGATAGTAGTATTTATCCTTTAGACGATTGGCAATGTTGATCTTGATAAGGTAATCGTTCTTTCCGTTATTCATTTCAACAGTCTTGGACTGTAGCTTTTGCTGATGTTTATCATTTCCCAGCTTCTCAGCCCGTTCTCGAGCAGACTCTGTGGCTTGGCAAAGTGAATCGTAATGACGCTTGGCCTTTGAAACGTCGTCCTCTACGGCCATTTTCTCGTGTGAAATGGTGTCGTAGATACCATCAACTTGCTTCACAAGACGCGAACACTTATTTTTGAGAATAGTGAAGCCACCAGCAACGCGCGTGGTGAGCTCATCGGAAAGGTCAATGTGTTCCTGAGCAACCGCTTCAGTATTCGAAAGAACATCTGTCCATAAAACAAGAGACGCGCACTCCAAAGAGCCAGGAGTCACTCGCGGTTCATCTCCTACAGATACAACACTCGACATCTTCGACTTCTTATCGAAATGGCGCTTACACAAATCTTGAAGCTTCGCAGCGTATTCTTTCTCGAGGGCCGCCCGCTCGCGATAAAACTCCTCAATGTCACCAAGCCACAGAGTAGTACCTTGACTCCACTTTGAAGTAGACTTATACGAGTCCTTCAATTCATTACCAATCAGAAGCGCCTCAATAGACATGTTCCCCGTGGTGAGGCCAAGTTGCAGATCAATGAGTGGAATCGCCGGGATCGGTGATTCCGGAATGTGGGATTGTGCGGGGTTTGCCGACAAAGGACGGCACGTGCGCCCGGGTTATATAGTATACATATTTATAATGGCTAACACTTGGTATCTCACGGTTGCGTCACAGGTTCTTCCTGCTGATAAAAGTCCAAGACATTCGAGCCGTCACCGTAATCCTTGACATGTTCATCCTTGTTTGAATCATCCAATGCAACTTGGAATTGTGACAAATCCCACTGGTCTCCATCGTCCTCTTCGGTATAGAACTTGTCGGCGAACTTTTTCAATATAAGCTCTCGTCCTGTTAATCCGGTCTTGGTGCGTTCTTGCTCTGTGCGTTTTTCCAAATTCCGTTTCTCCGTTTGCTTTGCCTTCCAGGCCATAAATGTTTCTGCAGAGATAGGCGTGAACTTTGATCTATCCAATCGACTGCGTTCCAATTCAAGGAATTCTTCCAATGAGATTTTGGGGGCTTCGTCAGCTGCCAATCTCTCCAAACGTTTTTGCTCCTTGGTTTTGAGCACGAATCCAGGTGGCAACGAGTGTCTATACTTGCATTCGTTTCCGCCATTGGGACAGGTCCAGAACCATCCATACTTTCCGTTCTCTACCGCATCAATAAAGTGCTTGCACACAATATCGGTGGTAGTCTGTGGGTTACCATGCTTTGAAGAAATGACGCTACGCAATTTCTCTTCATCCCACTCTTCCATGAGATCAGCTTCTTTCTCAGCACGAGCATCGGTGTACAAATCCTTCTTGGCATCTTTGCGACCAACCTGTGGGTCATGCGAAAATTTACATTTGATGCCCTTGGTACAGACGCCATTTTTGAAAAACTCACACAATACCAGCTTGGGGTCGACTCCGAAAGGCACCTTTTGTGGTTGAAGACCAAACAATGCAGCAGCCTCTTTCTTGGCCTCATCCTGAGCTCGTTTCTCCTCCGCGCGCTTTTTAGCTTCGGCCTCCTTCTTGGCCTTGGCGCCTCCATCGACACCAGATGTGATTTGATGAATTTGCTGTTGGACCTTTTTGGACTTGTTCTTATTCTTCAATCCAAAGGTCTTATCTTCAGCAGACTTGACCTTGGCCTTCGCCTTATTCTTGTCCGAGGGTTTCTGCTTGGGAGGCATATTATGGGAAGTATACAGGAAAAGGTGTAATGAGATCGCGATAAATCATTTAGTGTTCAAATTTTTCAGCCACGTGAAGCGGTTGCGAATTTTTTTTTGCGAAGATGTCTTGGCTGCGCTCTATTGCAATGTCCAACAGGCCATACGAACATGGCTCTTATATGATAAATGGAATAATTATATAGAGAAAGATTCGAGACTTGAGCTAAAAAGTTATTATGTTTATACACTATTCAGACGATATGGGCGGCAGGTCCATTTCAGTCGCGGCAGTCACGCCCTTTCGCAGCTTCTTTTTCGACCCTCCCAACAAATGCTCGAATCGAGTGGAGCTGTCAACGGTGCCGGGCCGCTGAGGCGAATCTGTCATCCCGAAACTGGTGGGAGTCGTAGGCCCGTACAAATGAACCGACATGGGCGTCTGTGCTGCATGCCCCGTTCTGAACAGGCCCGAGCTAGGCGGCGACCCAAATGTCAGAATCGCAGTGCTCACCGGCGTGGAATTCCCATCATTGCGGTTTCTACCTGTTTGTCGGCTATTGCGGAATGGGAGGTACGATCTTTTATTGGATCCTCCCGAGGGCGGCCTGATTGTTGTGGACGTGGGACTGATATTACCATCAGAATCCACGAAACTGCTTTTGAACAAGGAATTCGATTTGGTGCGTGCCAAACTTCGGTTCAAAATCAATGACGCCTTATTGTCATAGACAGTAGGCACCGATTCGAGAGGAGTGAGCGGATCGCCGAGGCTGGCACTATTGCGTGTTTCTGTAGAGGCACTGTGCTTGTGCCCATGGTAGTCGCGATGCTCCTTGAGGATCGATTGCGAGATGGGCCCGCCAATCTGGTCAACAGCGTCTTTGGTGAAGAAGGAATCAAAGCTATCAAGAGCAGCCCAAACGCTGCTCAACGCACCCTCTCGTTCCTCAGCATTAATATAGGAAACAGTGTCGGTATAGTCGGGCATCTCGGCGTAGTAATCATCCAGGTGGAATTCAAACTCTTCCACTTTGGGCTGCTCATCCGCAGTGACGGCACACGTAGCAAAGACCAGATGCACATTGTTTCTGGTGAGACCGGAGGTGACGGCAGGCATGGGTATCGCCCACCCTGACTCTTCGGGAATTCCAAATAAGGTAGCGGTATTCTCGTGTTCGCGTTTAGTCGACGAATTACCCAAGCTCATGCGCAAGGCATCTTTATCGAGCTGGGATCCCGATATCATTGCCATTTCATCCAATACTTCTAGCGCAGGCTCAGCATAGTCGGTAAGGAGAAGCCTCAATAAGGGCAGTATCAAATCGGCTCCGACACCTTTGAAAGTTTCGCTCGTCAAATCTACCAATGGCATAATTTGTTTCAAAATACTCATCGTCTCAAGCTTTATCCACCCAATAGTATTCGACAAGAATCCCAACAATAAAACCAAAGCTTGTGCCTCATATTGAGGGAAGAACACTGAACGCACAGATGAAATACACTGCACCAAGAAGTCCTTCTTTGACCTGAATCGGTTCTTGGCATATGAATCGAGAATTCGCGCGAGCCCAGGCTTCTCGTGAAGCTCAGCAAGGGCACTCACAGTCAATGCTGCTTCCTCGATCTCCGCGGTGAATACCTTGCGGTCAAACGCATGCAAAAAACGTGGTAAATTAGATAGCACCGCAATCAAAAGTCGCGAGTCCCCATTGCCAATGATCTCACTATCTTTCCTTTTATTCAAATTGTCCAAAAACTTCATCGAAGGCTCCCACGAAGTCGCCGACCGCAATCCCACCACGACCATTTTCTGAAGACCCTCAAAGTTGCCCTCCCATTTTGGCGGGAATGTGGAGATCAAGCACAGGACCGTGTCAGGAGCATCAAGATCGATTTTGGAAACGAATTTCGACATGGATGAGAGGACCTCAATATACTCTTGCTCATGGACAGTTGTCAAGCATGCCACACTAGACCAAAAGAGTTGGGGAAAATCAATAAGCTTGTCCAGGCTCAATTCGGCCGAGACCGCATTGAGGGTCATCAAAATTTGCATTGTAAAGCCCTGAATATCAAGGCTTTCATCGGATATGGTGTTGCACAAGCGATGCAACATATCCTTGAGCATTCCGAGATCGATAAACAATAAAAGAGACCGGAAGGTTTGGAATGATCGACATGCAATGTGTCGCACGGGACAGGTGGTGGCCCAATTTAGTGAAACACGGCTCCATTCCGATTGAAGCATGGGGCAAACTGGCAAAAAAATATCCAACACTTCGCGCACGAGCGAATCCATGTTCTTGGGCGTCCGAGCCCCAATCTTATTATTATCCAAGTCATCATAGACCCACAAATGCTTTTGCAAATCATTTTGGCGCAACTTTGCAATCACTTGCGCACTTTTGGGCGCATCTGGGACCAATGAATTTATCAAGTGCAACAATAATGAAACAGCCAGCGTTTGTACAATACCCAAGTAGTGATCGAGCAACGAAAAGGATATGTGCAATAGTAATGGAAGACGCTCGACCAAATGCTCTACTTCCCCAGTGAAAAGGTCGACCAACATAATCAACGACAATTGTCCGCTGGAAAAGGAAACATCCTTCTCATTCGAGTCAACAAGCTCGCTCAAATCAGCAACATACGGATATCCGAGCGCGCTCATAGGCGGAGTCAACACCTGGCGAGGAACCATGGACTTGGGCTGCAAGTTTGTAATGAACTTGTCAACAAAGTATGACAGATTAGGGCTCCGGAGTGCCAAAATATCCACAATGAGCTTTACGTGCTCCACGAAAACAGGATTGCGTCTCACCAAGCATTCCGCCATAATGAAAGCAAAAATCTTGTCTAAATTGACTGATTTGCTTGCAAGGGAAACCCATAACGCCTCAATAGTCGGGTTCAGTCCGCTGGACTTTGCGGTCACCTCAAACAAATTCGATAACACTAGCTTGGACACAGGTGTCAAATGCAACTCATCGTCGATTGGAGATTCTTCTGAGCTCTCGGCAAACTCGAGAGTCACATTCAGTACGCACGGAAGTAGGCAAGTCAAGACATCGTTCCGCATTTCGCGACCAATAAAGTTGAAGAACTGGGTGAAATAACTTATGCGAATAGGGCCATCCTGAGGGTACATTTCATCCCAGTGAGCCGACAACAATTGCGGGCTATTTTTGTAGATGACTTCAGTTTTGGTGAGCACGATCTCAACGAATTTCGATGTCGATGAAGAGCCTGCAAACGTTGCTTCCAAATAACAAACTAGATCAATGGCAGATCGCCGCACTTCATACTGGTCACTCCCAACTAACCAATTCGCCAAGCAAAGTACTTTATACGGCATAGTCTCATGCTTTTGATTGGCAATGAAGGCGGTGGCAAACAGCGTAAAGTATACTGCCGACGCATCATGCACCGCAGTCCAATTGAAGCAGCGGCCAACAATCTCCAGGACCACTTCCTTGTTATCGAGATTCATTCGCAAAATACTAGCCAAAGCTGTCCTGCCGATTTCGCGGGCCTTATCATTTGTGGAAATGACTAATTCCCAGACCCATCGCATCAACGACTTGATGCCAAAAGTCACGCACGAGTCTTCGATTTCGTACGTGATTGGGCCTGAACAGATGACGGCCATGCAACTAGACGCGGCGTACAGTAACAGTTTTCTCTCCAATTCGAGCACCGCCAAAGCCGAGACTTGGTCCTTCAGAGACCGGAGACTTTCCAGCATGGCTAAGAAGTGAGCCTCGGTGGCGCCATCATCGCCGTATCCGCTCCATTCACGCATGTAATTGAAAGAACCGAGACGTGCTTCGAATGGTAGCCATTCATTCAAGTTGCCACGGGCAAGAGTACCTTTCAAAACATTTTCCAAAAGGTTGCAAAAGTAACGACGAAGATGCTGAAACGCAATAGTTCTTTGGATAGCGGGAGTCGACAAGAACGCCTTGACATTCTTGATAATCGCAATCAAATGTGACATAATCCACTCATCTTCATAAATGACGCTGCTATCTTTGTACTGCTCTGTCAAATTTGCCAAAATGTGAACAACCTCGCATCGGAGTCGGTCTTCTGAAGATACCCTAGACTTGGCCTCACCATCCCAATGCTCACACCCATGCGGTAAGCTTTCGAGGAGCGTTCGGAAAATGTTCACATTGCTACAGCTCAAACCAATGACAACGGAGTTGCGCACCATAGGATTCTGCGACTCGAGAAGTGGCAATACCATCCTGAATATTGACTTGGCACTGGTGATTGTCTGATGCTGGATATAGATGTGCATGGATCGCTTGCGGCCGTGGGTGGGCTTGTTCGGGAACGATATCTTTTGCTCGTTTGTGGATGTCATGGAACAGCATGCGAAAATTAGGTAAAGCCTCCATTGATTTACCAACATCTCGGGCGGAGCCCCTGCGGATCGCATTAGGAGCGACGAGGTGAAAGTTTGATAACCATCAGAGAACTCAGAGACCGATTCGTGCATTTGAACCAATCTTACACAAACAATCAGACGACACATCGCCACTGGCATGGGGCACTTTTGGAAGAAAATCTCGAGCAATTGCGGGTATACTCTGAACCAAATGGTGGAGTCAATACCATAATCGGATTCCGCTAGCCGCACGAGAATATGGCTGCGATCTCGAAGTCTCGTCAAGCGGTTTTTCTCAGGCCCACTGAGCCCCTTCCGGAGAGGTGATATGAGCTCGTTGAAATCTGTATCGTTCAATACATTGATTAGGCGAGCACCAACATCGGCAGCATACTTTGAGGGGCTCCGCGAATGGGTCTTTGATACATCGCGATCGTCAGTGACTCGGTAGATTTCATGGTCAAACTGCTCGACCAATTTCAAAACACAAGTGGCATAGTGTCGGATCTGCGGGTCTTGGGAGCATAAAAAGAACAACCCATAGCCCTCAACCTCTTCAAAAACGGTGAACATGGTTTTCCATTCTAGTTCATCGCCTTGGGTCCTTGTACCCAGAGGGCCCTGCGCGTTTGTCAAATCCTCGTTCTTGTGATTGATCTGGTACAAATCGTTCAACGTATCCTTGTTCATGGCTTCGTCTTCTTGAGCAAGCGGATTGTCATTATCTGTCGACAGTTTCTCCTCATTCCGCGACTTGAAATTGTTGAGCCAAGTGAACAACAATTCAACATAAATCTTGAGCAAAAGCTTATACTCTCTTGACTTGAGGTAGTTCACATTGTAGTCGACGGCCGGCTTCTCCGTAAACTGGAATGCGAGTTTTGCAAAAATGGCAATCAAGCTGCTAGGATTGTTTCCCGATGCCAAACGATCAAGGGCAGTAATTGCAGCCGAGGAAACTCGTCCATCATCATGGACAGCGTTCCTCGCTAAAATATCCACAATCGACTTGAACAGAATACCAGAGTGGCCCACACTCTTGCTGCTCACGGGGGCGATTGTCCAAGGTATAGCTTCAATCAACGTGGCAAGTAGCTCGAGGTAAAGATCCTTGGTGGCGCCATAAGAAAAATCCATCGACAAGAACGACGAAAAGGAAGATGGCTGCCTTCCGGGGCCGCCATTGACTTGGTGGTCACGAGCCCATATTGTGCATCCGTACTGCGAGTCCAAAAGCTTTAAAAGCAAGCCCAAAGATCGCTGCAATTCGTCATGGGTTGCAGCATTTTTTGAATTCTTGGCCGCAAACCCAAAATCTCGCAATTTTATGGAGTCCTTATTCAGAGAAATTGAGCTCGTCTTTTGTTTCTTAAAGTAGGACGATTCTCCACCCTCATCCAACCTCTTGAAAAGCTCTTCATCTGTTGGGAAAGCCGGTTTCTTCGCCAATTCCGTGTCACGCAAGACAGCCAAGTACGCCCGCGTCATCAAGATGAGCTTTTCAGGAGAAGCAATTTCATGTGTCGAGCTATTGAAAGAGGAATGGAGTACTTTGGTGACGATATTATCCAAAACATAGTTCAAGTGGTTGTAGCCAATAATGCGTATAAGCTCCACCAAGGAATTGATCATCAAGGGATCAGCGGTGAGCCACTGGCTCTTTTTAGTCGCTGTAGATGTTGCAGAGAACATGATTTCGCATAAACGGTCAATCTTTTTCACAGTGTTGTTTAACGTATCAGGTAAGCGGAACAAGTATACCCAAACAAGACGCGCAACGCAGGTGATGAACGCTGTTTTATCTTCGGCCTCGGACTTTGGCTTGAGAATGAATGCATTTTCCTCGATAATGTCAAACCATATTGGGGAGAAAAACTGTTTCCGCGAGACCGCGAGTGCAGCTGTCATAAGTTGGAGTGATTGCGTCCAGCCGTGGACGGGGAATAACGCCTCTTTGAATGCATGTTTGTGATTGGTATCTTGCGCAACGACGGCGGAGACTGGAACATTGACTCCGAATCCCTTTGCGCAGATGACCCAGATTTGGTGAGCGACACTGAAAATCATCTCCGTGGCTTCAACCCAAATGGGATGGTTTGTTTCTGCAGTGATAACATTTGCCATGGGAAGTATCATATGGCTCAAGACTTCGCAATAGGCATAGACTAGAGTCTCATTTTGGCAACGGCCAAAGAACTTTGACAAGGAAAGAATGAACTCTGCGCTCTCTTCGAACGCCTCGACCGGATAGTTTGTCAAGCGCAAATACCTCATACCGTGAATGAGCATGTGGAGGCGGGGCTCATCCTGGGGCAAAACAAGAGAGGGTATTTTCTCAAGATCCGCGATACACCGGTCACTAACGCTGACGAAGCGCTTCTCGGACATGACCCCCAATAACTTGGCAAATAAATTCCAGTTGGCAGAGCGAACGATAGACTGGGCCGTACTGACGGGATCGGTAGTTTTGAGCTGGGTGTAAACAATCTGCTCGAGCTTATCGTCCAAATCTGCGCCCATGGTATGACTTGATGTCTGCTTCACGACTTCAATCAAGACACGACACAATATATAGATTGACGCCAATGACTTGCGATCGGCCTGAATGGCATTTTCACGAACTTGGGAGAGGCGCGTGTCCATGAGCTCGAACTCAGCACTAGGCATCACTGCTGATTTTGATCCGCGAGGAGGAGAAGCACGTATATCGCTAGCATTTGAGAAATGAGCTGCGGGAGTCGATTGATTACGGCGGTGAGGTGACCGAGAAAAGCTCTTTGAACGCATCAAACTCAAGCTACGCTTGAATGCGGTCGAGTTTGAAGACAGATGCCTGATTTGAGGCATTTGAGGGGGGTGCATTTCGTTGGCCGATTGCTTCGCAGCCTCCAAAGTCTGCTCGACTTCTGAGGTGGCCAAGGTCGCGACTTCACTCTTTGACTTGCGCCAAAACATCACCAGATCAATGACCGGCTTGGGCTTCCGTCGAGCCACGTATCCCAACGCCACAATAATTTGGTCAAAATTTGTGTCGACGCCCTCAGCAAGAAGATCGTTAACTGGTGGCTCCTTGTCAAGGGGATATCCGAGGAAAAGATTGAGTTTACGCTCGGCGTGACGGACAAATTGCGTAAAGATTATGTGCAATGTATACTCTGCGGGGGCCTTCAAATCCGTTGCCAAGCCCCGTCGCGTAGCAGCGAAATCCTCCCCATTGGTCAAAGTGAGACGTTTGGCGGAGAACCCGGGAGGAGGTAATTGGGGTGATTGCTTAGGCATGTACCCTGCATAATCGTGTGCCTGGTACTCGAAGAAAGAACCCGGAGAAGCAAGGGTAACAAAGCCCGAGTCCTGCTGGGGCGTAGATCTTGGTGGGAGTGACGGGAGGGCGACCGAGTCATTTATATCATTCATATGAGGGGCCTCCTGTAGAGCGCGATGTGAAGATTGCTGTGATTGATTGAAATTGTTTGCCTGTGGCAGGTCATTAGGCTGCGAGGAATACGCGTGAGAAGGTATTACTGAGGGAGGCGGAGGTTCGAATTGAAGTGCGGGATACTCGATCACTTGCAGCTGGATCTGATTTGACCCCCGGGGGGAATGAGGTGCGATTCGCTTGCGAGGCGACCCATCGTCCCCTGAGTTGGCCACCATGTCTATGCGAGATTGCAAATCGTCATCATGACTTGGATCGGCGACTATATCTAGACCGGAAAATAGTCGCATGACGGAGTCTCGTGAAGCTGCCGATTGCACAGGTTGCGGAGAAACATCATCGAGACGGCGAGATTGGTCAGAAACTCGTCGGTATTCAGGCAGGTGAAATGAATCAGGAAGCTGAGATGGGTCCAAATTGGGCGGCGGGACGCGGCGCGCGAGTTTGGAGGCGAAGGAGGAACCATCAACTGACGAATGATCTGTTTCCGCCAACAGAGATTGTCGGTGGGGTACAGGGCGAAAAGCAGCCGGGTAAGGCATGATCTCGTCCAAGTCAGGGATTTCAATCATTGTATTCATGGGTCAACACAAAACATACACTAAGGAAGCGTCCAATAGCGGAGACACGAGGGCAAAAAAGAGGCAATAGGGGACCCCGAATGGAAGAGCGGGGTATGTAACTGTGACAATGGTGGTTTGGGGAATTCGTTGAGCCGGAAGCCGAAAGAATGCAAGCACTGAAACAGACTTGAAAGCAGGTAAGAATATATCGAATCAATGCCTGACAAAAGCACCTGGACCGTAAAAACTCTGACTTCTTTGTCCAAAGCAAGCGTATAACAGACCAGCCTGAAGTATTTGAATCAGCCTATGTATAGCTCGATGTGTGTGTCCCACTGCGTGTGTGTGTGGGCGAGTGTGGATGTTGTATGTATCTCACACCATGCGTTAGCCGCTGCGGTTTCACTCTCACCTCTGTCCCAATTGGGAAACCTGCAGACGCTTACCGCGCACGTGAATGGGAGCAAACTGTGCAGGACTCAATGTATCTGCAGGACTGCGGTTGCTTTTGCAACCCAACTGCGATCCGGTAATGGCGAGGCTACAACAACTGCGAAGACCTGTTGATCCTGACATGGCCCCGTCTTCAGATGCATCGGTGCTTATAAATCAATACATTGTTGCTGTGGATGATAATGTTACGGGAGCAAAGGAGCATGCACGGTCATTAGCCGGCCTCATCGCGAACCAGACGCTTTCACTCGTCGAATTCATTCAGTTTTTGGGCCCCCATCTAACTTCAGATACCGATTTGGTCCGCAGCAAGGCAGTGGCATGCCTTGCTAGTACACTTGATCAACTTTCGCAGAGCCCTCGGGTCTCTCGACACGACATAGCTGTTTTGCTTGATTTCTTGATCAGCAAGCTCGATGACCTTCCCTGTGTGGAAAACGCCTTGCATGCTCTTTCGATTTTGACACGGTGTGTGAATTTCCGATCTCTCGAGTACACGCCAAAGATTCTCGATGCATTGCGCAAAAAGTTTGATCCACGCAAGTGTTTGGCGCGCGCGCGATTCCAAGCCTTCAATGTCTTGGACACCATGTTGGTTGTTCATTCACAACTGATCAGTTCGAGACCCAATTTGGCTAATAGCTTTGTTCAATCGTTCCTTCATGTCGCCACCGGCGAGAAGGACCCACGCAACTTGTTGCACTCATTCACAATCAATAAAGCCATCAATACGAGCTTTGTATGGGACGAGCAAAGCGATTTGCATGCGACATATACCGACGAGCTCTTTGACGTTTGCTTCTGCTATTTCCCGATATCATTCACACCTCCACCAAATGACCCATATAAGATATCTGCCTCGCAATTGAAGCGTGCATTGAGGTCCACAATAGCATCCCAGTCTCGTTTTGCCAAGGACTCGTTTGTCAGTTTATTCGAAAAACTCACCTCAACAAACCCTGCTATTCGGAATGATGCCCTCGAGACCATCTTGGATTGCGTAATGAACTATTCCGAAAGTGCCGTTCAAGAGCATTGGCTCGCGATCTGGGATGCTCTCAAATTCGAAATTCTCCACAACGAGGTCTCCGTGTTTGACGCCCATGCGGACTACATATACCCGCCCGGGTTCATTGAGTCGCTCGATGATCATGACGAGAACAAATCCAAGTACTTTGCGTTGGCAATCGTAAGAGCTATCGCCTCGAAACTTAGCACCAATGTCTTGGAAATATACTGCACTGCTGTGTGTGCTGAATTGAAGCCGCACGCATCATTCGAAAAGAATAAGACGATCAATTCTCTCGTAATGTTGGCGTCGATAGCATCGCAATCGACGGACGCATTCAACCATATCATCGGTTTCTTGTTCTCTTACGATGTCTGGGGCAAGTTTTTCGGGACAGAAGGACGGTCCACTGATGCTGACTCTATTGTGCTCACTAGTGATCAGAAGACGACTTTTGTTCAATCGCTCGGATATATTTTGGTGGCATACGACCAATTATTGGAAACGTTGGCCGGATCCGCTTCTGCGGACTATGCTGCTCATTTCTCGTCGTCGAACATCTTGACCCAGCACAAGGATCTTTTGTTGATACAGCTTGGTCAGCTCTTGATGGTGTCATCTTCCTCCGAAACGCTGATCAGACGTGAATGTATTCGTCAGCTTGTCCGAATGATCATGCTCCCCACGTTTTTATCGCAAAACGATGTCGAGCTAGTGTTTGGCTATTTCAATGATCTCCTTCTTCAAGCAATCGACTCTTCTAGCGACTGGGAGTCTGATATCATTGTGGGCTGCATCACCGATGGTATCGCTCGTGTTGCTGATGGGAATGAGCAGGTCATTACCGATTTGATATTTTCCGGATTACTTTGTCGAATCGATGAGCTTTTGCTTTCTTCTCAAACCGACGCTCTCGAGAGTATTTTGTCGTTTATAGGAAAGATCTGCACCAATAGCCGTTTGTTGGAAGCTGTCACCATACGCCTTTTCAGCCGAGTGTCAAATATGATCAAGAAGACAGACTGCGTTGCCAAAGCCGAAAAGGCGCAATGCGTGTTTGCGCATGTGGAAACCACAATCCTTGCAATCCAGAATCACAGTCAATTTCTTATGAACTCGTGGCTTGATTCATTCGTCCAGCAGATCATCACGATCGTGATCGACCTCCACCATTCGGAAGAATGTTCATTGCCTTTATACGAAACTGCAAGCTCCTTAGTGGGAATAATCACCAAATTCTCTCACCACTCGCTACACCAGGGGCTCTTGGATGATGTCTTGGCGCTGTTCTGTACAGACACCTCTGTGCCCTCGATACCATGTGACGCCAACGTTCTCGCAAAGCCCTCAACACTCGTATGCTTTGTGTGTCTGTTTTTGGCCAACATCGATAAACGGGTTGTTCTTCCCCCCTCGCTCACATCTACCACAATATACAATAAAGTGCTGGAGGTGGTTGAGTCAGCAAGGACCGAGTACTTGAGTGCGCAATACCATCAGATTTCGGCGTTACTTGTCAACAAGTTCGACACGCCAGAACTTCTCTCGTTAGTCGATAGGGATCTGAATCATGCTATGGAAGTTATCAACACAAATAATGCCGAAACCCTGAATACGGCTTTCCTGGTATTTGTGTGGCTGCTCAAGGGCTTGCTCGTGCGTATGGACAAGCGTGCGATTGTTTATCTCGATCGGATATTACAAGCTTTTGTCTCCCAAACCACCAGCAACCACAGTAAAGCGTTGCTTGCTCGGTCCCTTGGTCTACTTTTCGCCGATATCAAGGTATTTACGAATCTGACGCCCAAAATTTCTGCCCTCAAGTTGGTTTCCCAGGTGCGCGCTTCCAACGTCAAATTGCTCTACAAGCAACAAGCTTTTGCGATTGTTTTGCCCAAGATCGTTGAGGGCTTCCATTCTGTTGTCAAGCAGGCAGTATATTTGCGTGCACTCTCCTTGGTCGTGGAAAACTTGCCGCGAACCGTGCTTGCGCCTTGTTCAGAGACCATATTGCCTTTGGTTGCTGACGGCATCAAACCTGGCAACGACCGTGCTGTTAGCAGGGCGTCATTAGCAGCTCTCAAGATCATCATTGAGGAAGATCCTGAAAAAGTCAATACCATTGGCAATACTCTAATTCCCGCGCTCTTGCAACTTGCAACTACAAGTACTCTGGGGGAAATACGCCTTTTGGCTCTTGAAAATATACACCTTCTTTTCATCCAGTGTCCCTCGACCGGAAGACTCAAGGACCAGTGCCTTGCCCAATCACGTCCATGCTTGGATGATAAGAAACGAGATGTAAGACGCGCGTGCTGTGACCTCAGACAATTTTTATACGAGATGTAGACACTTCTTTAGACCGAATTCTACAAGCATGGCAAATACCGCCGACTAGCATAAAGAGAAAAACATTGGATTGAAAGTTACCACTGAACTACTCTGTCACATTATTATACAAGACCTACTCCGAGTCCGACTCGTTATAGTCGATTGGAGCCAACCCAGGGGTCAATCCCGGCATGGAAATAAGACCCTTCTCCACCTTTTGGTTGAACTCATCTATTGACAGAGTATCGGCAGATGGTCTCGAAAGTAAAAGGCGTTTGCGGATCCGTTTCTTCAGCTGAGGCCCGATCTTCTGGGCTAGCGATTCCTTTATATCACCTATTTCCATGACTTCCTCCTCTGCCTGCAACCGATTGACTTGGTTGATGTTCTTCTGGCGCAACTTGGCCAAATACTTTTGTTCCTCTATAGACTGCGTCGGGTCAACTGCATGACTCTTGATGATATTGTACTTGATCATTTTGCGGAACTTTTTATCTTCGTCACTCTTCTTCTTTATCCTTCGGTTTTCTTGACGTTTGCGAGAGGATGTCGAGACCGAAGGCGCATATTTTGCAGAGAGTAATTGTGTGGAAGATTTCGATCCTTTCTCGCGAGTCGAAGGGTCTTTGAACATCAGAGAGGCATCGCTGTCGAATGTTGAAAAGAGCTTGAGAACGGTTGACTGAGCTCTCTGTTTCGATGAATTTGACGTGAATGACATCGCCGCTTATACAATTCCCTGGTTTATCACTCCTTCAAATCCAAAACGCTGCCGTGCCTAATTTAAGCTAATAGCTGCCGTGCTCTATCAAAGGATGAATACCGATTTAGCTTACACCTCGCCCCTCATCTCATCCTGTAATTCAAGAACCACCATCACGTGATAGTTATTTACGGTGCCGGGCCCTTCTCAGTATAGCGAGCTAAGACCAGATTGTGAGGCGTTACCGTCCACGTAAGCGGTGAGGAGGGGTGGGGAGATGCTGGGGATAATGAGTTCACACGCCGACCCCGACCCCGAAATACATCCTCGGCATTACTCATGACAGAGAGGGGGCGGAGGTCGTGACACATTGCCGATCGGGAGAAGTTTCCTGATTGGGCGCGCGGCACTCACATGCTCCGCGAATGGTGCACTTTCGAGCGCTATAAAGCAATCCAAGCCTGCAATTGGATCTAGGGACAAGTATACCAAATGTCGAGTGTTTCAGTGTCAGGATACGATTCCTCCAAGGTGTTCGAGGAGTTGCACGTAGCTCTCCAAGATGAGGTTACCCGTAAGAAGGTGATTGGAGCCGTAAAGGCCGTAATTGTGTTGACTCTCACCAATAGCGACGGCAAGAAACTGCTGTGGGTGATGGATTTTAAAACTGATGGGAAAATCGCAAAGGTCGAGGGCCCGCTTCCCAAACGAGATGTCCAGTTGCTATTAAAGGATGCAGATTTTGTCAAGTTGGCCGCGGGCACGGCCAGCGGCCAAAAGTTATTCATGTCGGGAGGATTGAAAGTCAAGGGAAACATGATGAAGGCGACTGCGATTGAGTCTGTGTTCAAGTCGATCAAGCCCAAGGCCAAATTGTAGACCAGGTGTATCCAACATTGTACTGGTTAATCCAAACCAAACTTTTCTATATGCAATTCCATGACGAACTATTTTCAACCGCCCAACAGGGTCAGCTGCTGCCGTATCTCCCAATACCCCTTACCATGTCTGAGGAGTCGCCCGTAGCCATTTTCTTCGAGAAAGATCTCTGTCCAAAGACTTATATCAACTCGTTATATCTGTCAATATTGGGAGCCAAGGATAAGGACAAGAGCAAGGCTGGTGGGTTGGGACAAGCCACGTATTCTTCCACCAGTCCCAGATCAGCCTACTCACAAGATTCGCTCGCAGTTCTCTCTGCTTCGATCTCTTCCCTTGTCGCTCACTTGGACCACTACACCAATGAATTGTCGGATGAACTAGGTACGTGCATCCAAACGTTGCGCCAGAACTCTGCTTCGTTAGGATCTACAGTCGGATTCCTGGCTCTCGACTCCCACTGCGACACCGCATATACCTCCAACCGGCTCCAATACTATGTGAGTATTCTCAAAAACGCCGTCATCAATCTAGAATCAGACTTGGAATCGGTGAATCACCGCATAAACCAACAGGCCGAACGATATATGGAAACCAATGCAAACACCATCGACCCGATCTCCGCTCTCGGCGACTTGAAGCTCGCCCGCGAGAACATGACTCGTGTCCTTATGACGTTTTCGACGTTGCGCCTTCTTGCCACTTCACACCATGCTAGCGATATCTATTCGACAAGCGACTTTGAGGCCATCTTGAAGGAGTCGCAGTCGGCCCTCCACGAGGAGTTGATGAATTCTCGTACGCCCGAGCTTGTGGAGCGCGTCGAAACATTGATCAGCTTGCTTGCGGTTTTTGAAGGCAACTCAAAATTCCATCCCATCTACAAGCGATTCTCCGAAAAGCTTGAGAAATCTTTGGTGGAGACTCGGGAATGAGTCTTTGCTTCAAACGCGCTTACCATCAGTTTGGGGAAACTGTCCCGATAACTAGATCTGTAAAAATGACTGACGATGCAACGAGTTCGAGGGCTATACATGGCGGTCGTTTGTTTGCTTCAGGTGGGGGCGGAACGAAATACGAGCTGCCGAGCTACATCTAGCGACAGGAATGACCACCGATCAGTGCAACCAATACCTATTTGATAAACGAATTGAATAAATGTTAGCTGTAATGAACCTATTTTAATTTCACGCCTCGAGGGTGACTGGGGCCTTTCCTACTTTCGCCTCACGGCGTTGTGCGCGTTTCTTGGCCCTCAAAAAGTCAAAGCTGGCATAGTGGAGCAAGGCGTTGAATGCGCGATAAGGGAAAATGGCCTCACACCAGGTATTGGGAATGATGCGAATGAGCGCGCCCCATGGAATACTGATGAACCCGCAAATAAGAGCCGTGGCCCATTGCGCGCCAGTTTGACGCACCACGCTGAAAGCAGCACCGCCAACAAACATAATCAATACTTGGCCTCCGGCGATAATAGCAGCAATCGCAAGAAAGTACCAGTTCCGGAACAAGTCCTGGAAAAAGTCCAAGTTATTACGGGTGATGCGCCCGCGCACGGTGGTGATCTCGTCGGCCTCCTCCAATTTCCTTGTCACGACCAACTTCCAGAATTGAAGCCACACAAAAGTGTTGAATGTCAATGCATTGATTTGGGCTTCTTCATTCACAGAGTGGTGGTCACTACCGAACCAAATCCGGGCGCCCGTGAAGTGAATCACAAACGTGACTACCAATTGCATCGCGGCCTGGCCAAGAATCATCTTCCACATGCCTGTAGATATCAAGGGAGAGTTCCGGCCAAGCGGTTTGCGAAGAAGCAGCGAGTCGTCCGGCTTATCAGTGGCCAAGGCCAATGCTGCCAAACTGTCCATGATTAAATTCACCCACAACAATTGAACGGCCGTCAACACAGAGTGGTTGTCGGACGATGCAACCGCAGACACAAATGTTAACACACACGCGGTTATATTGACTGTCAACTGGAACTGAATAAACTTCTTGATCGACGTGGCAACGGTGCGGCCCCACTTGATAGCTTGAACAATGTCTGTGAAATCGTCAGTCATGAGAATGATATCTGAAGCCTCTCTGGCGACCTCGGTACCGCAGATTCCCATTGAAAACCCAACATCTGCCAATTTAAGTGCTGGCGCATCGTTGGTTCCGTCACCCGTCACCGCCACGACCTCTCCGGCTTCTCGAAGCGTCTTGACCAAGATCCGTTTATCTTCAGGGGACGAACGGGCCAACACTCGCAACTGCGGTGCGATCCTGGTCCGCTCGGCATCCAGCAATTTGCGGAATTGGGGACCCTCCATAAACGCATATTCGTTGCTTGAATCTTCAGGGGTCAAAATATGACAACTCCGCGATATGGCCTTGGCAGTAATGAGATTGTCTCCAGTAAGCATGCGGACAGAGACGCCCGCCGCTTTGCATTTGAGCACTGCCTCCGGTACACCTTCCTTGATCGGATCCTGAATTCCGACAATGGAATCAAGCACAAACTTTTTGCTAGATTTGGCGGGGTCTGCAAAGTCCAACAACGTATCAGGGTCAGCTTCATTCGCGCTGGATTCCAGACGAAATTCCGCCGGCGGCCATGCCAGAATGTTCTCTAAATCAAGGTGGGCCAATGCAATCGCGCGCAATGCGTCCATGGCGTATTCGTCGATTTTGCTCAAGCACCCATCGCGCAACGCACGGTCAAGAGCAACCACTTGGCCCTGCGAGTCGATCAGGTATCCGCAAGCCTTAAACACTAGTTCGGCGGCACCCTTGATATAGAGACGGTAACCAGTCAGGGTCTTTACAACAACGCCTGCCCATTTACGCAGACTTTCAAACGGAATGACCTGCACCACCGTCGATTTGTTCATGTTGCGAATGGTATCGAGACTCTGACCATCAAACGACCTCAACTTATCCTTGGCCATAATAAGCAACGCGCACTCGGTCTTGTTCCCCAAAAATGGCTCCGAAACGCCTTTTGCCGCAAGATCCTTGATTGTCTGATTGAAATCGTTCTTTTTGATGAACAAATCGCGGAAGGATTTCGGTGGCGGCCGAGCAGTCAATTGCTTCGCCTTTTCAGGGTCATATTCTGCATTGTTGAACGCCGTGGAGTTCACACAAATGTTTATCTCCAAGGCATTGCGCAAACTAGGATGTATTTCGTCAGCAACTGTGAGTGCTCCTGGCACTTGTTCGGACTCGGATACTGCCACTACCGTCAGTTCATCGAAAAGTAGCGGCCGATGCTTCTCAGCGTCGAGGCCCAAAAAGCCGCGCATTACGCGCATCTTGTTCTCAGTCAAGGTCCCGGTTTTATCGGAGCAAATAGCAGTGGCTCCGCCCATGGTCTCACACGATCGCAACACACGGACCAAATTACCGTTTTGAGCCATTCGGGTTGTCGCAAATGCAAGCGCAAGCGTGACAGCCAAAGGAAGACCCTCGGGCACTGCCACGACGATGATAGTGATTGCAGTAATAAAAATATCGAGGAACTTGCTTCCTTTAATCGCTGGGGTGTAGTCGCTATTGGGGGCAACGGTCACACAGAAGCGAATAAACAACACCACAAACAAAACCAAGCCTGCCAAAAATGCATACTTGGAAATTCCCGTGGCAAGGTTATCAAGACGTTGTTGCAAGGGAGTGACTTCGGCCTCCTGGTGTAAGCTTTGCATTGTACGACCATGGATCGAATTTACACCCACGGCTGTGACCATTGCGTGAGCGAAACCAGAGAGAATGCGAGCACCCGAGATCACGTAGGGGTCTTTGAATTGGATACTAGCCGAGCCTATGTCCTGGTCGGTTGGGAGATGCTGTTCATAGTCCAATAAAGCTTCAGTTGCAGGGACCTTGATTATAGTATCAGACTCACCCAGTAGCGCCAGCTCGTCACACTCGATCGAGCCCAGAATTACAACTGCATCTGCAGGCACAACGTCTCCGGTTTGCAAAGTGACCACGTCCCCTACTAACATGTCATAGATGGATATAACGATTTGTTGGCCGTTTCTGATCACAACCAAGTCTCGATCTTCCTTCTTGGCGTTTAATTTTGCAAACTGCCTTTCTTTCTGGTAGTCGTTCACTGCGCCCACGAGAACCACAATGATCACAGCGACCAAGATTGCAACACCCTCGACCCAGTCGATTTGAGGCATCTCATTTCCTTCGACGTCAAACTCCGGAGGCTCACCAAGGGTTTCGTAGAGGCCTAATGCGAGCGACACAATTGCGGCAACAGACAACAATATCAATATTTTATCTTTGAAAGCCTCTAAGCACAACACAAAAAATCCTTTGGACGTACGAGCAGGCAACCTATTTTCGCCAAAATTGTCTATACGGCGAGCACGGTCGGCTTGATCGGTGTTGTCTAGTCCTGTTTGTGTATTGGACTGCAAGAGGGTAGCCAATCCATCTAATCCGCCCAAATCGTAAAGAGTTTTGAGCAGCTTCGGGTCATGAAGATCAGAGAGTTCCTTCGGGGATATGGCCATCCAATCTGTCTTTGTGCGATGAAGACTACCAAACGTGTGATTGCGGCGAGGCTGCACAGGGGCTCTAGTTTGAGTCGAATTCGTGGGAACAGGCTTTTCCGTCTGAGGAGACAGAGATGTATAATCAAACAGGGAGCGGGAGACAGTCTTCTCCAAGTCACGAGCAAGAGGGGTATCGGAAGTGACACTTCTGCAGTCATCACTCACGTCGCCGGGAGCGAGGGCCGAGCTAGGATGCAAGCCATCGGGGAATTTAATCTCGGTAGACATTGTGGGGTCCGAGTAAAAGACAATGCGTATTGAGTGAAAAGAGACCGAAGATATAGTCTCTGAAAAGAGAGGCAGATGGCCGCTAAGGAATTTGCACCGAAATTATGTAGGCGGTAAAAAGGTGGGCTCAGCCTCGTTCTGTTGCGTAGGGCGGAATGTCGTCACCAGGATCAGTTATCAAACTAGGAACAGGGACGTGGTGAAAGAACGCTCGTTACTCACGCGAGGAGAAACAGTTGCGCCGAGAGCAGTGTGCTCCGTATATGAAGGCCACAACATGGCGTCAGATTGTATGACCATAATATCGCCTCACGCCGTACCATTATGCAGCACAGCCCCGTTTACAAAAAATTGCGGCCTCGCGATCTTCCCAGATCGGCTATCTCCGCCTCCTGTGAATATATTTCGGCGATAGTGAAGAATTCACCTCTTGTCTGTGATCTGTAGAATGAGCGAGGTCTTTGGGACTTGGCCGGAGGGTAACAGACAGGTTCCTATAGAGGTCTTGAAATTCTAATTTGAATACAATCTCCTTGTTGGAATGCCGAGGATGCCTTCGATCTGATGCGTCCACAATCTCGGACTCTAATTCGCAGGCTTGGCAGTGGCAATGACTATAGAGGCGCAGCGGCTACGCTCAATTTAGGGGAATATCCATTTCTTCAGCGAGCACGGGTGTCTGACTCAATCGGTAAAATCTTCCTATACTGAGAGCTATCAGGTGTCTTTGCCAGCAATCCGCTCTTATTTGCCTCGGCATTGGGACCGTGAAGAAGAAGAAAAAATAAGGCCGTGCTATATTATCTGTGTTTGTACTACAACCAACCACCCCGTGCTCTGCTCCCTCAGGTTTCGGATAACACGTATCGCATGATGCTACCCCATGCATGTTATCTACGCCCAAATCAGTATTTTTAGATTACCTTCAGGCGACGTCAGACGAAAAAAATTAACCCTACCCGGGACTCGAACCCGGAGTCTTCCGCTTAGGAGGCGGATGCCTTAACCGTTTGGCCAGCAGGGCGTGTTTTCTCAGCCAAAAAACGGCCATCCTCCCTCAACAGAATGCTCGAGATATGTGGTCGAATAAGTCACCGCTAACACATTTTATGCCGTTCAAGTCTACTGTCTGAGCAAAAGCTTCAAAGTATCGTAGCCTACTTTATATAAAAGATGTAGACCTTGAAGCTGAGAATAAATCATGCACACATGTGTACAATGGGCCTCGTCGCTTGTCAGGAAAGAATAGGTTTGAGTGCTCTTCTATCCAAGGTTTTGATTATTTTTTGCTTTTACGTCCATCCGTCTCAAAATCCGAAATCGAAGGCGCTCATATCGGGCTCCTCGAAACTGGCTGCGGGAGTAGGGTCGATCTTTGGCTTGGGACCCCACTCTGATGCCGGTTGTGGGTCAGTGTGTTTCGTAACACCGGTCACTTGTCCATTGATGGTGATTTCGGGCATCACAAACCTCCAGTTACGCAATAAGGCAACTGCCAAGTAATCGCATCCCATCCGGGTATATATCGTGCATGCTCGAAGTAGCGATTGGCTTTCCTCGCCAGGCTTTATATGAAGAGACCCCTTCATGTATTTGTCATTGCGATGACGCAAATCCCCAAATAACAATATCAAAACAGGATCGTCTTGCAAGAAATTAAGCCCAGAATGAGATGGCATAATGGTCTTCAAGTAGTCGTTTGCAAATGTATCAGGATGCTGGGTAACCATTGCACGCGGGGTTTTGATCAATGCCTCGATAGAACACTCCTTTTCGTTGACCAGCCAAAATGCCCAGCTCGTTGTCCATCGATCGCCATTTTCTATTGCCCTCGGTAAAATGTGATTAGCAATCACTTTGCGGAGCTCGGGGTTGGCATTGCTAGGACCAGTGCCACGAACCTTACATATTATGATCGCCAAATCAACATCGTTCAATTTCGTGGCAATTATCGCACACGCATCGGAGACCAGGCCTCCCAATAAGAAGAATGAAGCCGCATCAAAGTAGCGATGCTTGCCCATCAAAACATATGCATTCTTGAGCGCCGCCGTTCGCCAGCGGTCCTGCGAAAAATCGTGTGCCAAGAATGTTTGCATCTTTTGCAGGTCAGGATGACTTGCGCTTCGCCAGAGACCTATCAAGACCTGTTTTTTATCGAGCGCCAAGTAGAGAAGCGTGGTGAGGCCGGAGGGGTCGCGCGCCGCTGAAAACTCAACCCGGGCAATGTCTTCCACTAAGCCCACAAGCCGCCGACTCTTCACCCAGAACGCCAAATGCATGTTGCGTGCTGCAACCCAAGTAAGTCTATGCTGCACAATGTCCTGTGTAATTGCCAATAACGCCTCGCGATTGTCACTATGCAACGCCCAATTGACGTCCCTCATTGACAACTTGGGCTGGCCAGATCTCCGCGAGAGCTCGCATCCAATCAAGAAGCGAGATCCGTTCTTATCCAAAGAAGCCAGGTCGCGTTTGAGCTTGAGGGTCAATGACACCGCCGCAATAAGCGTGAGTTGCTGGTGCCTCGTTAGTAGTGGAAGAGTCACTTTTGAAAGTTCTTGGATGAGTAATTGTGCAAGATCCTCAGTGAAGGTTGAAAAAACGTCGATTGATTTATTGTCATCAACCTCTTGAGGTTTTGCACCCGCAGCACCAGTCCGAGTCACAAATATTTGCGCCATGTCAAGACCGAGGTCCCATGAAATTTGACTGCCTTTACTCATGTTGCGGAATAGCGTGACAAGGACTAGCTCCACAAACAGCAATTGACTCATAAACAACGCCTGGACCAAGAATTGCGGGTGATACAACGGCAATGGACCGTTTAAAATGCGCGCTAGATCGTCCATGTCGAGAACAAGATCTTTATCATGAGAGTCAGGGAAGTATCCCAAACATAACTGGCGGATGTTCGAGGTGACAGTATTATTGAGGCCATCCTCGGCGCGCAACTGCACCCAATGATCATCAATGAAAAACTGGTTGCCACTAGCAATCGCTAAGTGCGTCCCATTCAACCACACAACATCGCTGATATGGTGCGGGGTATACTGGTCGATATTGATCTGCTCAATTGCCGCAAATGTTGGGACGCGATTTGTATAGTCGTATCTCAATTGCGTGTACAATAACACGCAAGACTGGTACGATACTGCAATGAAGGCGCTCGAGTTTGTGCTTCCCAGTATCCAATTGATTTTCGATATAGACCCGTACCCTGCACACGCCTTCTCCTCATATTCAAGAACTCCGGTCTTGCTATCCCAAACCGAGAACCCCCCGCCATTATAACCGACTATGCAGATTTTATGGAGATGGCCTGCCCCTTCAATAGACCTTGCTTTACAGATTCCCGTGGACATGTGATATTGGGCGACCCAGGTCACACTATCATTCTCGAACACAGGCTTGTAGTTTACGACATGTCCATCCTCACTGATAAATGTAAATTCGGTCGTGCGTATGGTATCACCAATTGACCCCATTGTATAAGGAGGGTGTTTATACGATATTGAATCAATTTTTGTTGTGGCGATTGAAAATGAATCGGATTTGGTGTCGCATTCAATGGACCATGCCCGGACCGACCAATCGTCAAGTACTGCCACGATACAATACTGCGATCCGCTAGAAATGGCCGCCATTTGACGGAGTCTCAAAGACAGATCAAGCGACACCTGCGTAATGAGAAGTGCAGGGGTCGAGTACGGATTAGCACCGTTACAGTCCCATAGGCTGATGCGATGTGCCTTCTCCCAAACCACCAAAAGATGTCTGCGCTCGTTGGCGCCTGTTTGTCCAATATCATTGAATAAGACGGCATCAACTATGGCGTTGTCGGAGCCTTCGTCGCAAGATATGTCCACACGGAATCTTTTGGTGATGGCAGTGCGCCCTTGCACGTTCAACGGCTCCCACACATAGTTGTGATGCGGCGAGTCCAGAATCGACAAGATGATATTGGCGGTGTTCGGCACGGCATTGGACCTGATGATCTTGCGCACTGGCTGGGTTTGTCCTTGGAACTTGTCTCGCAATACAAAGCGGTTTTCCGAGGTCGCAGAGGCAACATCAAGGTCAATACACCGAAGTGTGCCCTTTGCTCTATCGTGGATAAGCAACGAAAGCGTTGCGTCAGATTCCAGCCGATAGGATAGCAGCAGAATGGAAATCGGGCATTGCGTTTTGATATAGAATTGCACGGAATCAATCACATCGCGAGTCAATTCAAAGGACTCGGGCAGGACCATTGATCGATACGCATTCTGAGGGAAGGCACTTGACGGGAGGCGCATATCCATTTCGGGCTTGGGCATGAACGTAATGGCATTTGGCGGAGAAGAATAAACATTCGACGCCACGTAGAACTTGGCACGGCCCGAGCAAGAGAGCGCAAGGATCAAAACGATTTGCCGGGTAGTTTGTTTGGGTGGATGAGTCTGAGCTCCATCGAGCCATTGCGGCTCGATGATTACCACCGCTATAGTAGGCTCATCAACGAAAACATTGCTCAAATCAAGAAAAGCCCACTGCTTGATGTGGGAGTGCCCATTTGACTCGTGCGACGCCCATATTCGAACGGCATGGTCGTTTGTGACGGTGAAGATAATACCATGATCTTGATCATGGTCGAATTGGTTTAGGAGAATATGACTATGCATGAAATATGCATTGGCGCCCAAGCTCTGGCCGTCGTTCTCCACCACTGGCCGTGGGCATGTGCCCAAGAACGCTTGGGTGACGTATGTGCCTTGAGGGTGTGCCAAGTAAGTCAAGTCAAAGACACTTGATTCCAGGCCGTAGTTCATGCGAGACCAGACCTTGACTTGTCTTGAGTATGTCCCGCCTATTGAGAGGGCGCGGCTGGCGTCGGACGCGATGCAAACGGAAGAAACTGGGAGGCACTCGCGGGAGCTCCAGCGGCAAGTCCACAGACAGTTTCCACTCGTCTGGGAGTATAATGCCACTGAGTCTCTCGCGCCCACCATGATAGAATTATCTTCGGTCGCCCAGGCTAGGGCCGTACAAGGCGACTTTAGCGATATAGGCTCGCGTTCTGACCAGCGGGGTACTTCCATGAATTCTTTGATGGGCCGAAACACTCGCACGGACTTACCCGTACCCACCGCGATGGATCCGGACTCCGAATCGAAAGATATCAGCTGCAGACTATGATGTATGGGGATAGTCTGTAAGCTTCTTACTGGCTCGCGAGAAATCGAGGTGAACGAAGGAGCAGACTCAGAAAATATTACAAGGTCAACGCCAGAAGTATATGTCACAACATGATGCTTCTTCCATAGGCCCTGCAGAACCGCCGCGACTCCTTCGTTGAGCTCTCCGGGAATGAACGTAATAGTCATTTAGAGGGGCAAACGAGCGGGGGGAATAAAAATAGCGAGAGTACTTGTAATGAAATACAGGGATTCTGCCGGCCCCTTTATCAATTGGTGGTTAAAAGCCGGGCGCAGTTGATAATGAATTGGACCACGCACCTAAAATCTCATTGTGCGGTGCGGAGTGGGGTGCGTGCACATAAGCTGAAATTATGGGATGGAACGATGGAGCCACGCCAGGGACAATTCTTGGCTGGTATGGGTGCGAGGTATGTCAAAAGTTCGCTGATACTTGGGTGCATGGTATACTAACATCTTTCAAGTTGCAAGGATGAGAAGAGGGCATTAGCCGTGTGTTTGCAACGATCGCCGTGTGTTTTGATCGAGCGCCACACCCCCAAAGAATGTTTGACGGATCCTGAATTGAAACGAGATTTGCCTGAGCTTTGCGTCGCCAATTTCCGTGCTTTTATGAAGTGCAAAAAAGGCATGTTTGATATGACCAAACGCATGACGGGAAATGCGCCCCTCCTGACAGGTAAGTACGATGCCCCGTATGAAAATTTGTCGTCGGGCAATTTTGATGCTCGCGAGGAAATGCACAAGCTTGATGTCTTGAACGAAAACGTCAGGAAACTGAGAGAATTGCGGGAGCAAGCTGAAAAAGAAAGAACTAGCGGGGTTTAGATGGCATGATGAACACAAAATCAGTTCTACTTACCCAGCTTGTCCGATTTCCCCCAACGTATCTGTATTTGAACAATCCCAAATCTGAGGAGCACACTATACGTTCTCGATCTTGTTGGGTGTTATCTCTCTCGAACCAATTCAAACTTGTATATATATATGACATGAAAGTAACCCTTTACTTGTACGATATCGTAGGTACACGTATGGGATTTATTTGGTTTGATGTCACAGCGTGACCTATCTCTCCATACACATATGACGATGCTACCATCGACCAACGTAAAAACCCAAAGGCCAATCAAGGCGGCTTCCTTTTGTTAGTAAATCAATCAATCAGGTGTTATGACGTATCAGGGCGTAACGGCAGACTATCGTATCTTTTAAGTCAAAAAATTGAACCATCCCACACTTTAAAGAACCTTACACTCAGATCGCGCCCTGGCCATTATCTTCCTGGCTTTGGATCAATTCCACAGCATGGAATGACAGGGCATTCACGTCGATCAATTCCCATACTAATCTACCTTTTACACGTGATCGCCGATCTGTGGCAGCCGCCGAAACTTTCGTGGCGATTTTTTTTTGCAACTTCAACAGTAATTTGAAGCTTACTGAGGCGGGCAATGATTGGACTCGCAGAAGAACTATCGAAAGCTGCTTCCGAGGCCGGGGTTGTTTCAACCGGTTGTGGAATCCAAAATGAACAAGTACCATCATTGGCCAGTGGTATTGGCAAAACTCACCATTCCGAAATGAATCTCGACGTCCCAGCACCGCTAGACTGTCCATTAGAAGCTGATCGAGTCGCAGAGTTGGATCGCATACTCTCAACTTTGTGTCCAAGAATCGTCTCTTATGTGGCGAAGGCCACGCCAGGTAACGAAGAGTATGATCCGCAATCCTTGGGCCAATACCATGAGCCGAAATTTCTACAAAAGCAGTTTGTATGTTCCGAACCGATGAACGATAAGGCAGACACTCTCGATACAGTGATTGCAACCATCGATAAAGTACTTGAATTTTCCGTCAATACCTGGAACCCTGGGTTCTTGGACAAGCTATATGCTTCCAATACTCCTATCGGGGTAGCTGCCGACCTTGTGCTTCTGGCCCTCAACACCAATTCTCATGTCTTCACCGTTCTGCCAGTTCTACTGGTGTTGGAGAACTATATTGGCGCAGAGTATGCACGCATGTTCTTTGGGCCGGCTCACAGTAAATGCGGCGGGCTCACATTCCCGGGTGGATCATACTCTAACATGACTTCAATGCACATGGCCAGAGCCCTCCGTTATCCAAGTACTACCGAAGATGGTAATGGTACTCACAAGTTCGCAATATACACTTCTGCACACTCGCATTATCTGGTCGAGAAGTCGGCGATCATGATGGGGTTGGGCAGCAATCTGGTATTCAAGATCCCCGTCGATGATGATGGAGCCATGAATGCCAATGCCTTGGAAGAAATCATCGTCTCCTCGAAAGATCAAGGGTTCACCCCCTTATATGTGAATGCCACCGCAGGTACAACCGTATATGGGCTGTATGATCCGCTTTTGAAGATCAGCGAAATCTCCCGCCGTTATCAGTGCCACTTTCATGTCGATGGCCTGTGGGGTGGCAACGTTGTGTTCTCCCCAAAGCACAAGCAGACCAGGCTCGAGGGGTGTGAGTTTGCAGATTCGATCACTGTTAATCCCCACAAAATGTTGGGTATTCCCACCACTTGTTCGTTCTTGCTCGTACCAGATGTGAGCAAATTCCAAACAGCAATGGCTTTGCACGCGCCATACTTGTTCCATGGACGAGAACAGGACGATGAGGTGGCCGAGAACTTTGATTTGGCAGATGGCACTATGGGTTGCGGGCGTCGCGCCGACTCATTCAAGCTTTACTTGGCTTGGAAGTATTATGGTACACGTGGGTTCAAGGACCGTGTCGAGCATTCGTTCGGGATTGCATCGTACTTTGTACGGGCTCTCCGTCGCGATAAGCGGTTCCGTGTTTGTCAAACTGTGGGCAGTCAATACCAGGACGCGCCGAATACTGCACAAGATCCCAATGAACCGGCTTGCTTTCAGGTATGTTTTTATTATCGTCCTGCGGGATTCACTGACACATGTAATACGGCAATCACACGATTCATCTCACGACACTTACATCACGACGCCCGATACTTGGTGGACTTCTCACCTCCGCCAGGAACAAAGCTGGAAATCGTGCCGGGCGAATTCTTCAGAGTGGTATTCAACTCTCCAATGGTGAGTGCACAAGTTGTTGATGATTTGATTTCAAAAATCATTGCAGCCGGTGAGCAGTGGGCAAATTGAGCAGTGGGCAAATTGAGCACATGGCAGATTGCGTTTACCCCCAGAAATCTTCTCCTGTCAGCATGGACATGCAACTTGATGAGCTGCTTCATGGAAAATAACACATGATCAGGAAATAACATGAGGATTTCGAGGTATACCTATGTTGGACCAGCACCCAGCTGCGCCAATGAATGCATGCGCCAATAGAAACGACCACAATAAATTTGACTTCTCCCTTTGGGAAGCTGCCAGATTAGGCAAAAATCCGGTGAATCGATAGGTAAAGTAATAGCGCAATCCTCAATCCACAGGCCATGTATAGAGCGTAGAGCGTCTTTATTGTGATTTAAGGATTCACTCGAAATAAAGTAGATACGATAAACTTTCCGCCCAAAGATCAGACGTCAGACGTCATACGTCACGCTAGATGGAATCCACGATCCAAACTCTATCCAGTTTTTGTCTAGCCATAAGCGAACAATCAACGGATAAATCTGATTTTCGGGTAAAAGATGCTCAGTTTGCATAACAACGAGTTATGCGTTGTCCTTTGCGCTGATCTCAATCGATACACGTTTCGGACTCGGTAATTTCACCAGAAGCGATTTAGGGCTCTTCTTGGCGGGACTAGGAACTTGACTCAGCGAATCAGAGGATTTGGTCCTCCATGAAATTTGGGTTTCGATCTTTAAGGATCTGAATGGCGCCAAAAATATCGAACCTCTCAGCGGGGGTTGGAAAAACTATCCGGTTCTCTTTTGCGGCGACCTAAAAACTATGGCGCACTTGCGAACAGTAAACAACTGTGGTGGGCTATACACAAGCAAGCGGCCAAAGACGTAGCGTTGCAGCTTGTTTTATTCGTGACTGATGATCATGCGGAGATGTGGGGTAGCTTCAGAGCAGTATCCGATGAGGAAAACACCACATGAGAAATAACGTGCGGGGCCGGCGGTAAGAAAAATATGGAGGAAGGAGGATGCAAGAACTCGTGATAAGCCATGTATCTCCGATCGTAAGTAAGATGATGGGTCTGAGGAGGATGCAAGATGGACAAGACACAGGGCCTTGCGCATAAGCGATGACCGCATACTTGAATGTGATCACCAAATGCGGGGTGTACCATTACAATGAAACATCGGTGGGAAATCTGGAGTGGGGCTACTCACAAACGCCCGGACACACGGATGTTGACCCTCCAACAATAGAGGGTGGGCGCTGACCCCAAAAAATCGAATGATGAGCTCACCACATTCGAGTAGGTTCAATACCAAAAGAGGGGTGGCCAACTTTATTCATCTTGAAGATCCGAGAACTTGGCCTTTTCGACCATTAATTGGGTTCGAGACGTTTCCGGAAATCAATCGATCTGTTTGATTGTCCGACATAAGCCCTTCAAACTAGCCAAGCACAGCCGCATGCAAGAGGGTCTGAGTGAGTGTAGCTCTCCACAGGCCAATTACGTATCGCGAGGTCGCTCACTAGATTGTTATCCGGTACGGCTGGTATGTATTATCGGAACAAAAAGATGCCGAACTCGTGCATGTTTGACGGGCGCAAGCGCGATCTTGCAATGAGTTAAAGTTCACGCTAATATACTTTTTCAATCTGATGTCAAATCGAAAGAGTCGGACATGGATAAGAGACGTGCAATGACTATTTCAGAAGTGACCGTGCGAGATTGCGATTTAATCCAGGGAAAAAACTGAAATGGCAAGCAGCTCAACTCGGCTCTATTCAATTCGACCGATCGTACGAGCCGAACTACTCTCACTAGCTACAAATTTGGAGTCGGCAGTCTGCGGAAAACAAGAGGGGGGCTTGCCAAATCATCGCATGCTGATAACAATCCGTTGATAACGCTGGGAAAATACTGATCGCTCGCATAAGATCTGAGAGCCCGAGAAAAACTGGCCACTTATCATTTGGAGCACTTTATTTCATAGGTTGCAATTGATCTGGACCCGGGCTCTTTTGTCTAAATCATATCATATCAGTATACACTCATGACATCAACACTTGAAGATTAAGGTTTGGCGCTGGATCCTGAGGTTTGCGAGTGTAGTTGCTTTTTTGCAATCGCGCCGCGATCGGGATCGATTATGGCCCATGCGTGCTAAAACTATAACACGAACTGGTGAAGGAAAGCAGATGTGGGCCGGGGAATCGGAATGGAACAGGCAGGAACACCCTCTCTCCCACCCTTCACCGATCGCAAGAAACGATCGAGGGCTAAGAATTTCAACGGCATGATCCCGGATCCCCCGAAATTCCACTTCCGTATTCCCGCTTTTAAAAAAGTAACACTTGCACTATCCTTAGCCATCTAGAAATACAACAACGATAAGCCACGCTAAAGTGACTAGATCTTCTGTTAGCATACATCCAGCCCCCCCCCCCTCCTTTCTCCCCAATCTTACACACTGGACAATTGTAACGGTCGCTACCAGGGTTACAGTTTACGGTGTGTGCAGGATATTTCTGCATTTTTCGGGGGTTGGCTAATCGAGATTTTGCCGTATCGGGCGATGTAGTTGATTTTCAATGAAACCTTAAATTTAATCGTTATTTTATTTTTGATAGACGAGGTAGTATTTGCGTCTAATCCCACAAAGGGAGGGGGCATGCCTTGCCTTTGCGCGGGGATCTATTTGTGGAAAACATGAATTCCTTTCCCATGATTGCAATCGACTGCTGTCTCGCCTCATCCTATCTCTTTTGTCGACAACACCACTCCTACTCTTGTCTTTTGAAAAAAATCCAGTATAAGTACCACCGGTTGGACCCCCTTAATCCCATCGCTCTCGTCTTCTTCTAATCATCCGCTTCCGACTCTTCGCCTGATCTCTATCGATTCTCAACTTGTTATCCTGCCTGCTCGATCTCAAATAGGTTTCGTCTTTACCAGGTGTTTTCCATCGGTGTAACTCTGGTTTCCCTCTTCGTCCTCTCCGCAAATCGTTCCATATCAATTTAATATGAGTGACTCGCAGCCAAAAACTTTTTCTTCCGATACCGTCTCTAAACGAAGCGTGGATACTCTCGATGATTCTGCCAATCACCGATACTCAGATGACGAAATGTACTCTTCAGGAAAGTGGTACGATCGCGAACTCATCTGGGGTCTCCGCTACTCCAGCGCCACCTTCCAGATTGTGATGCTTTCCTTTGTGGTCTTTTTGACCCCAGGAATGTTCAATGCCCTCAGTGGCATTGGTGCTTCCATCTCCGATGTCGCCACTGCTGATAATTCTAACGTCGCCTTGTATCTGACTTTCGCCTCAGTGGGTTTCTTTGGCGGAACGATCTGTAATGTCATTGGTGTTCGCGCTTCTCTCATGTTTGGTGGAACCGGCTACTGTCTTTATGCTGCCTCGCTTTTATGCTTCAGTCACGTCGAAAACTCGGGTTTCGTCATTTTCGCAGGCGCTTTCTTGGGTATATGTGCCTCGGTCCTTTGGGCTGCTCAAGGTACAATCATCATGTCATATCCCACAGAAGACCGCAAGGGCCGAGCCATCATGATCTTTTGGGTCATCTTCAACCTCGGTGCTGTGATTGGTCTGATCATTCCCTTGGCCGATAACTTGGAGAACAAGGGAAGCACAGCGAACGACGGCACTTACATTGCATTCATCGTTCTCATGTTTTTTGGCCTGATCATCGCTTTCTTTATGTTGCCTGTCAGCAAAGTGTGGCGCAAAGATAATACCAGAGTGTCTACCCAAAAGCACCCTTACTGGAAGGATGAGCTCATGGGCCTCTGGCGCACCCTCTATACTGAGCCCAAGATAATGTTAATGTTCCCCATGTTTTTCGCTTCCAACTGGTTCTACACCTACCAGTTCAATGACTACAATCACCCTCGCTTCAACCTCCGCACCCGCTCGCTCAACTCGTTGTTATACTGGTTCGCTCAAATGATCGGCGCCACCATCTTGGGGCTTGTGTTGGACATGAAACGGTACCGCCGTTCTGTCCGTGCCCGCATTGGTTTTGTGATTGTGTTCTTGCTGGCAATGGCCATTTGGGGCGGTGGTCTCAAGTTCCAATTGGGCTACAATAGATTCGACGTTGACCCAACCAACCCCAATCGTCTCGAGCCCATGGACTTCTCCGATAAACTGTACGTGGGTCCCGTTTTCCTCTACATCTTCTACGGCATGCACGACGCCATCTTCCAATCATTCATCTTCTGGACTTTGGGTGCATTGTCGAACAATCCCAAAAAGACTGCCTTGTATGCTGGTTTCTACAAGGGCATTCAGTCTGCTGGTGCCGCTGTTGCCTGGAGAATGGACGCTATTCACAAGCCTTACATGGATATGTTCATCTCGTCGTGGGCTCTTATTGTGGGGTCGCTCTTGGTGAGTGCGCCCTTGATCTTCTTCCACATCAAGGACCACACCGAGGCTGAAAACGATGTTGACCCTGCCTTCGTGGTTCATGGCCTAGTCACCGACGAACAGATTTTCGAATCCAAGGCCTGAATACTATACTACCGTGTCTATCCCCCCCTTAAATGTTTGCCCATCTGATTGTATATCAAACTCCATTGCATAATGATAATAGCTCTTGATTGACTTGAAAGCCCATACAAGACGTCGTGATGAAAAATTTCAATTGGGTTTGTATTCGTCCGAATTTAGAGTTTTGGCCGCAGGTGTAGATTGGGGTATCTGTAAGCGGGAGATATTTATTAAACTCTAAAAAGGTTTTGTGATTGCTGAGAGGAAATAGAAACTCACGTCAGATCTTTGGCCGCCGTTTAAGGTATAACATTGTAATCTCAAACACTCGTAATATTTTTCAATACTTATGCAAGACTTGAATGTCATTACGTAGTTTTCAGAAGCGGGGTGAATTGTCTCGCACCGTTGGTTGGAAAAAAATGGCACACGATTCTTCCATGAATCTCAATATGTTTTCTTGACTCAAGACTACATTCTGCGCTTGCTTCGAGCGCGGTGCTGGCGGTCCTTATCCTAGGACGCAAATTTCGTATTCGCGCCACAGTTTATTTGCAAAATATCTCAAAAATTAAGAGGCGCAATTCCTTTCAATGTGAAATTTGCTTAATTATTGCTTGTTTCATAGGGGGTTAACACAAGCACAGAACGTGTTTTTATTTCCCACAAATTCAATCCGTGAATGAGCGGAGAATGTGAGTCGATACTTGTCTCGGTCGTCAACCTTGTAAGGGTTATCGCAAGACACAAAAACCTACACGATCATGATTGATTGGTCGCGCAGTAAGACGAAGTCAGAGCCTAGGTTGGAAGGAGCCGCTATCACATGCATGTACAGGGGTCGCGTTTTCTCAGATACTGTCCCCGAGTGATGAAAGTCGTGTGACAGTAGATGGCGGAAGCTTATCCTCGCTGTTGTGGCTCCGAAGTATACTTTAATCAATCAGCTAACCCAGTAGGAATTCTTCCGTTATGATTTGTATGACTCTACTCAGTTGACCACTTAGCCTTTAATGTAGCGCAGGTTCCAAAGTTAAATACCATGCAGTCTTACACGAGCATTGTCTTTGGTAGTAGGACTGTACTCGGTAGAACAGTGAAACAAGTATCTAGAGTCTAATGTGTTTAGCCTCACGAAACAATCGAACCTCTTAAAGGGAAATTCTCGATTTCGGGAATGGGTGGCTTAGTCGCATCCGCTTTGTTTGCGCAGCTAACCGCATTCTTTAATTGGTACATTTGAGGAAACCCGACTTCTGGCGCAATGATATCATCGACATTGGTTGAGTCTCTCTAAAAT